>JANHAO010009446.1:0-18369 GCA_026873985.1 Saraca asoca
TAATAAGCTATTTCAAGAAACAACCAACCAACTTTGAGTTGAATATCTTTCAAAATCGAATATCTTTATATATTTTATTAAGAACGCGAAGTAGAGGTATATATGCAAGATCTTCAGAGTTCAGCAGCTAACAAGCTTGACTTTTGAGGGACTTACTTTTACATCAATTTGTGTAACTGCACAAGGACAAGGCTTTTCTTTTTGAAACAGGAGAAAAAGTTTAATGGCAAGAACAGTAGGTGCGGTACTATTTGAAAACGATTTGTCCAATTAATTTTGATTCATCAACTTCAATAAGGATTTTAACATAAAAGTTTTGGCACACCAATTTTGACATGCTGCTCCATCTCATCTATGATATACACCACCTTTCAACCTTTTACAAGTCTTTCTCGATTCTCATGTAAAAAGGTTTTTGCAATTGCATCTGTCAAAAAGTAGCTTTTGTATAACGCAGAAAGAAAAAAAAAAAAAAGATTTATGTTGACAGGTTGACAACATTTACCACTAAAATTAATGGTAATATTTAGTTTTTATTTTTTCCCCTTCATATTTCAAACCATGAGAAATCAAAGCCCAATTCATAACAAATAAAATCATCTGAAAAAAATTGATTAGATTTAATCACCTAAAGAAAGAGTTTTATTTACTTGTAAAACATATATTATGTTAAATTATAGAAATTTTAAGTCAAATCAAATTTGAAGGGTTTTCACAAGATAAACAAATGCTATATTAATAAATATATTTTTATTATTTTATTTATAGTTAGACCATCCAATTACACATCTCATTATCTAAATTGAATTTCATATATTTTTAATGTATTTCAAACAAATGATTCATTTATAAAATCAATTAAAATCACGAATATTAATTTTAGAATTGGATTCCGACATTAATATTTCAAACAAAGATTCATTGTTATAACTCAAACATTTTTTTTGTCATTTTCTGGTGGTTTAACAAATAAGATCTTTTGGGTTGAAACAAAGGGACCAAAGGCCCAAAGAGAAAATAACACCACCTTTGATCTGTTTGGTTTTTTATTAAAATTGGTGAAAGCCCATTCTTTGGTTGGGCTTCAACCAATGAAAATTCTTACCAATCCCTGCAAACTCGTTCCTCTGTACAGGAATAACGGATTTTCAGTTATATTTCCATCCCATAATGGGGAAAAGAAAAGAAAAAACTGACAGTTACACAAAAGTTTAACAAATAACTTGTGGCCTGAGATTTGATAATATAGAGAGAGGGAGAAATTAAGATGAGGAAGGAGGTGGCGGTGGCATCAGCAGTGAGCACCACATTGGCGGTGGTCGGAGTAGTGGCCTTAGTAAGGCAGTGGAGGCGGCGGAAGGAGCAAGATTTGAGGCGAGCTAGGAACATCGTCCGCAAATTTGCTGGGGAAAGCGCCACTCCGGTCAATAAGCTTTGGCAGGTTGCTGATGATTTGGTGTCTCAAATGAAAGCCTCTCTTGCTTCTCATCCCAATGAAAGCACCACTCTCAAGATGCTTATTTCATATGTTGCATCACTCCCTAATGGGTAGTATTCTTTGTTCTATTATTGGTCAATCGATGTGGCAATTCTGATGTCATTCTACTTGTAATGCTGCATTTTCTGTTTTTTAATGTTGGTTTGGATTGAAATTGACAGAGAAGAGGAAGGTCTGTATTATGGGGTGAATTTGCGGGGGACAGACTTTTTGATCTTGCGCGCCCGGCTTGGAGGGAAGAATTTGCCTATATCTGACTTACACAGAGAGCAGATTTCTTTCCCACCTAATGTCCTTGCTGATAGTTCTCAGGTATATCAGTTCATACATCTTGTCAGCTTCTTCTTTCTTTCTCTTCAATACCAACTATCTGAATCTTGTTCCGCAAGCAAACTCCAAGGGCTTTAGCAACTTGTTTTGATACTTGAAATTTACGCCAATTGCCCATTTGGTTATTTCTATATCAATGATTCCATAATTTGGTTTGATATTTTTCCTTTGAGTTTTGCCACGGCATAATTTGTTTGACGCACTGAACTTTATTATTTTGAGAAAAGTACAAATGAAAAAGTTGTTGCTGTTAGGAATTATTTGACTTCGTAGCTAAGGAGGTAGCAAAATTTGTGTTGGCTCATCCTGAGAATGGAAATGGTGAACTCCCTACGCAGAAGAAATTAGGGTTCACCTTGTCATACCCAGTAGACCAGGCTGTAGCTTTCTCTGGTTCTGCCATTAAATGGAAAAGCTTCTCTGCGGATGACCCAGTTGAGTTTGTTTGTCCACTGTTCTCTTCCTTATGTGCATGCAAATTGTTGTTGCACAAGAAACATACATATCAATTTAATGCAGTTGTAAAAAGTTGCAACTAAATTTTGATCTCGTGGAATCAGGTTGGCAAAGAGCTAGCGAATGATCTTAATCGAGCGTTGAAGCATCACGGCATGAACATGCAGGTTTTTGCAATGGTAAGTGGCATTTTATTTGTGTGTATGAACTATCAACAAGTGTCTTAAACTAGAATTTTCTTGAGTCTATTCGAATTTCAAACCAATTTGTCTGAGTAGGTTGATGATACTATTGGAGATTTGGGGGGAGGAAGATACTATAGCAGGGACAGTGTGGCAGCAATTACTCTAGGTATGAGCACAAATGCTGCCTATGTAGAGCCACCACAAGCAGTTCCCAGATGGCAGGGGGAATCGTCCAATTCAAGCGAGTTGGTTAGTGATTAATTATACTACTACTCATTCATTCACACATATATGCAGCCTGAAAGTGAAAGATTTGGATTTAGTAATGCAGGTAATTAGCACTGAATGGAGAAATTTCAACTCCTCTCATCTTCCTGTCACACAATTTGATGCTTGTTTAGATGCTGCAAGCTCTAATCCAAAAAGCGGGGTATGGGTTTTCATATTTTAATTTGTCCCATTTCTTTTTGTAACATATGTTTTGTCTAGAATTGACTCTAGGATTCATTTTATCACAGATCTTCGAAAAGTTGATTTCAGGGATGTATTTGGGAGAAATCGTAAGACTAGTCTTACTGAAGATTGCTCAGGAAACCAGTTTATTTGGAGAGGCTCCCAAAAAACTCATGACTCCCTACGTGCTAAGGTATACAATAAAGACTAATACTTCACCTCACAAACTGTCATTCAGATGTAAATATGTCACAATTTGGTTAAACTAACCTGGTTAATTTATTAGCTTCACCTGTTTATATTCTATTATGTATAAACTGAGTGGCACAGTTTGTGTACAATGTTGACTGCATCAAACAATTTTTTTTTTTTTTTTCACGATCAAAGAGTTGTATAATCTTATTGTGGAGGCCTATTTGGTTTAAATTTCATTGCTAGTTCTAATTTTTGTCTCAGAACCTTACCTCACTATTATCATAGCAGCCGCAAAGCATTTACACTCCAAGCAATCTTAAGTAAAGAGGCACAGAGTAGTGTGTAATCTAAACTTTAATCTGTCTGCATTTTCCCTTCATATAGATCGCCTGATATGGCTGCCATGCATCAAGACACGTCAGAGGAACGAGATGTTGTTGGTGACAAAATGAAAGAAGTTTTCGGGGTAAGTAAGAAAAATGCTACTAACAGTGAAATATAAGTTAATTACTTAATCAACAATCAAGATGCACAAATTAAACTATGTCTGAAAAGCAGATAAGCAATTGTAGTCCAATGGCTCGGGAAGTGGTAGCAGAGGTTTGTGACATAGTGACAGAACGAGGAGCTCGTCTTGCGGGAGCTGGAATAGTTGGAATAATAAAGAAGCTTGAAAGGATTGAGCGTAGAAGAAGTGTGGTTACGGTGGAAGGTGGGCTTTACGATCACTACAGGATTTTCAGAAATTACCTTCATAGCAGTGTTTGGGAAATGCTTGGCAATGATCTCTCCGACAATATCATCATTGAACATTCTCACGGTGGCTCTGGCACTGGAGCCTTATTTCTTGCTGCTTCTCAAACACATCTTTCAAATTCTTGATCCTTACAATTTGCAAATTTTTGTTTATTTTCAAGATGACTACACTGTCACGTATCGCAGTTAAAATTGCATTCTTCCATAATTTTCTATAGTTTTTTCTTCTTGAAGGACTTGTTGTGATTATAGTAATGTTATATTCAAAATTTGTCAACTGTGCAAATGAATGCATTTCTGTCAATATCTATCAACTGAAAGCATAAATGCACTTATGTATATAAATTTATATGCATGGATCATTTTTTTTTATAACTCCAATAAAAGTAAAACCCTTGTAAAATGCTCGAGTTTGAGGGGTGAGACTAGAAATTGGATTTGAAAGAAGGTGAAAGTAATCTTATTTGGGCCTCTAGAGTGTGGGAAATTGTGGCAAAAGAGAAGCAGACGCGCATCGAATCATGAAGACGTATTAACTTAATCCGTGATTTAAGAAACTTGGAAGTATGGGACAGAAGGCTGTGCAGGCAAACAAAACTAAGATAGATAGAAAACAAGACAAAATTGAAAAAGACTTGAGAGCTGAGAAACAACAAAATATGCTGTAATGTCATTTTGTCTACAAGTATAATGATAAAGCACACCGCACTGTGGATAGGAAGCGCAGAAAGAATCCACAAGACTCGGAAACCAACACATGCAGACACTACACACCAAATGCATCTCTCAATAAAACCTGAACTTCACTGTCACAACTGCTGCTTCAAATAATATCCGAACTCGAAAGACCATTAACCTTGGCAGCTGGCAGCTGCCAATAATATTTCCTACGTTTGGTCCCTCTCAGCCACCTAACCATTTGGTTCTCATTGCATCACTTGAAACGCAGATCAAACTTCTGCGAGGAATGGAGAACAATTACTTTGTGCTTATATATAAGTTAGGTAAATATTAGCAATTGGTTTGCATTGTAATGAAAATGAAAATGGGATATTAGTCAGTCTCTGATTCCAACGTATTCTTCACTATCACTTTCTGCAACAGAGCCTTCAGAGATCAAATTGGAAGCACATGTTTCTCATTGGATTCTTCTTGTTAGCAATTAAATTTTGAATTACTAAGAACTTACCCGACTGAATATATACAGGGACATGAAAACTTTATATAATAATAAATTCTTGTAATTCACTTAGTTTTTAAGAAACTACTTGTAATATTTAGTAACTTCTTATGATATTATCTACTACCTTTCCAAGCATTACCTATTATTTTTATAGGTAGTGGACTGTATCATTGGTCATGTGACACAGTTCATATATATATAATTTAATGTATTAATTAAAGAGGTTGCTAATTTCCCTCTTATTTTCTTTTATTTAGTAAAGTTTTTCCTTTCAATGGAAAATAATGTTTACCAAACATCTTTATTTGAAGATCATCATATTGTCCTTAAAGTTGGCGTACCACGCGATTTTTTAACAAATTATCCTTTTTACAAAGAAAAACTAAACAGTTGAACCTAAAATTTACCATCAATAATTCTCCAAAACTACTTGAATTGAGCCAGGCATCATAAAAAGAAAACTTTTTAGAATATATATAATGATAAATTCCTAATTATGTATTGGGATGATGCAAGGGATCTGCACAAAGAAACGAATATTAATAACGATGATCATAGATTGTCAGAAAACATTCTGATATTAAATTTAATATATGTGTAGGGTGTAAATACAGATAAAAGATTTATGATAAATGATGGTCAAAAAATAGATAAAGTCATATAATTAATAATTATAGGGAATTACTGATGTGATAAAGGATGCAGTATTGGCTGTGCCTCTAACGATGGTGATAGTTGAAAGGAATAGTTCTATGTTGAGGATTATTGGACCGTTTACATGATGGATACGCTTGAACGGTCGCCTAGGGAGCAAGGGGTCATGGGATGAAAATAGAGGTAGTCACCTATGTCGAGAAGGAGAAACAATGGTCCAGATGACAAGAAGGATAGTGAAAATTTTGGTGTTATCAGATATATAATATTATAATTTACATATCAAAGTGTTTTTTTCAAGAAAATGCATTGGATTACAGCACAGAAATGGACCCTTGGAAAAATAAGAGAGAAGGGTTTCTGCCTGCAAAGTGCCAATATGCTATGATCAATCGTCTCATTCTGTCCCAGAAATAGCATTAGAAAAAGCACCTTTCAATCATATCTTTTTATTTTTTATTTTTTTAAAGATTAACATATACATGTTAGTGAAGGTCAATGTCCTAGCAAGCTAGCTTTATAAAAGAAAACATTGGTGTTACGTTATCATTAAGGTGAAATTGACAGCCAAAAACAAGTTGATGGCCCATGGAACATACAATTGTCAATTTTCCTCCCCTTGTCTGTCCGAAGTCAATAAATAAATATAAAGATCAGCAAAGGTTCGGTAAAAGATGTCTATATATATAAACTCATCAATCACTTTTTGTATGACATTATTGTTATGCTAGCTTTCATATTTCAATTTGTGAGAGATATTGGTAGAAATGATTTACGGAAATGTAACGTTCCATGGGAAGACGGAGTTAGTGGGGGGATGTTGATATTTGATTGAAAGATGTTTGTGGGGCTATGCAATTCCCATACTCATTCTTTTGAGTTACTGGCTAACGTCAACAAATGCATTGTATTTTGGATTCATTTTCATATTTAAAATCTCTTAGATGCTCATCAACGATGTTTATTCTCACAAGAAGTCAAAACAAGGGTCATGCTGCATCTCTTATTGGATTTTCACCGCATTCTTCTTCTTCTTCTACACCGCCATGGACCTCACCTCCCATTCAACAAAACGACAACAAATTATATCTATATTTGATTAGCTTCAATTCTAAGATATCTCTTTACATGAATTTTTTTAATCTTAATTGATTTATCATGCCCTAAATTTGATTGGCTGCAAGATTATAATACCCAAGCTCCACTTGGACTAGTCACCAGAGAGTTGTAAGCAAAGTAATCAAAGAGCTTTTAAATTGCGAATGACAAAAAAAGGGACGGAGGAGAGGGGAGCAGGGACCATGGAAGCTATCTCGAGAGAATTAGAGTGAAAGGAGAGTGGGACAGACCCTAAACACTGTGTAGCTCGAAAGGTTAGAAAGGAGACAAAAGGAGCAGCATCCCAGATATTAAAATACTGATTCAACAACGTGTTTTCTGGGATGAAAGGGCTTCGGGCTCACAAAATTTTGTTGAAATTAACCCCAAGACTTCCTTGTTCTATGTGAAATCTATATGCCTTGTACAGCTTCATCCCACCCACTCCAACTACACTCCCAATAAATTTAAATACTCCCACATAGCTTTTAGAAGACAGTTTCAAATATCTTACTAATTAAGTGTAAACTGTAGAATAATCCCACAAATTGTAAGTAAAAAGTTAAACTCCGATTGATACAAGAAAACATGAAAATACATGTATTAATACTTCATTAAAAATATTACTTTTTAAAATCAAGTTGTGAAAATTTCTTTATAAATGCGAATAACTTATTTTTAATTTATTTAAAATAATAAATTAATCTTAAGAGCTACAATCACGTGGAATCAGATTAAAAGTTAACATCAAGAAGAAGACTAATCCAAGCTTGTCATGATCATTGTGGTCAAGAGTGACAGATTACAAGGGAAAGAGCCTCCGGTTATTTGTTGATTGATCCTAAAGCCAAATTTGACCTCTTACTATAAACTCTAAAGTGGGTCACCTATATCTCCCGTTTAAGATCTCTCCTCTTCCTATATCAACGTTTAAAGGACAAAATGAAAGGACCACCTTTGCTAAAACTACAGGGATTGTTAGAATGATTAATCAGAATAGCACCTGCTTTACTGCAGATGAGTTTGGCCATATATGTACCTAACTAAGTACAGCTCCCATAACTAAGTGCAAGATTTGGCTCATTTGAACAACCCTAATTTGAATTAAAAGCGTTTGTTTCTTAGTTAGAGTCACCTTCTGAGATATATAAGAGGATCTTATGATCTAATCTCTCTGCATTTAAAGTTACCATCTCTCCTTAATCTGCGACAACAGAACCAAAGAGATTCTACCTAACAATCATGACCATAGTTCTTCAACAACATTAACTAAAGCTTCCTAAATGTGATTAGCTTGGACTGAGAACTGATCTTGCTACAAGATTATAATTACCAAGAAGCACATGAAAACGATGCTTGGATTAAATACCCTACAGATTAGAGTAATTAAGGGCATGATCATCTTCTTATTATTATAGTGACACCTAGCTCCCAATTACTATTACCATAATTGGTGTGTTAGTTCCTGATTGGTCATTTTCTGTTGCAGAAAAAGCAAAGCTATATCTAATTATGATAATGGTAACGGGGGGACCATATATATACAATAGTTCAAGTCTGATGGCTTCACTGCCTTACTGATAAGGCTGTAGAAGGGATCACAATGCTATTTTCAGTGATGAGGGTAAGAATGTCATTTAATATGAACTGAATGGAGTTACAGTAGTAATAATGCAAGATGAAGAGAAGAGACAGAGAGATAGGGTTTAACGAAAGAGATAACACCACAACCAGTCAACCAAGTTTGACCAGCTTTTCCTATCCAACAAAATTATTACTGTTTAATTATTACTTATTATTATTATCATCATCATCTTTTTCTGTTTAAATATGATGTGGTGTGACGGTGTGAGGCGAAGGATCCAGGTATGGAATTTTTTTGTCATCATTTTATTTTCTTATTGCAGGAAAAAAAAAAACGAGGAAGAAACAACAATCACAGTGACTGGGTATAGGACCTTATGTTGGGTAGGCCCAACTCATTCCCGAAGATAAAACGACCTGGCATGATTAAGATATAACCCTAATTGAAATTTGAAACAAGTGTTTCCACGATTTCCTTGTTTGGTAATCAAAATATTAAGGAGAAAGAAAGAATGGGAATGCTATGCATAGATTCAAGCTTTCTTTGTTTGGGTTTATGAATAACTTTTAGCTTAATAATGCCAAACAGTGGATTTGACCCTTTTCTACTAATTTCAAATTAATTACGAAATACTAAAAGGGTTTGTTGAAGACTGTGGAAAAGAACCCCAAGAGAATCCGAGGGCTACCTTCTAATGAATGATTCGATGAGTATCAACATGAATAGCCTTCTTATTGTGTCATGCATGGCTTTAAAATAGATCAATGATAGTTTAGATATAACTTGGTTTATTCTTAATAATTTATATGATAAATAGTTTTACTTAAAAAAAAAAAAAAAGTTACTTCAGATGGGTTATTCAAGAGCATTCAACTTTTTTTGAGACTCATCCAAAAATACATAAGAATGACTTTTAGAAAAAAAATCAATAATGGATAAGATGTAAAATATATATTTTAAATTCGTTTAATTCATATAAAAAATAAATTTTTGTGAAAAATTAAATTTTTTAATAAGTAAATTTTTATTATTATGTTTGATTCAATTTTAAATCTTTTAAGAAATATTATTGAGATTATTAAAATACATTATTATTATTAAAATATTTATAATAAAATAAAATAATGTTTTTATTATTATTTAAATTATATAAAGATAATTTTATATTTTTATTTCATTAAAAATATATAAATTCTTTTAACGGAACTAAATAAATAATTTTTTATATTTTATAAAAAATAAAAATTTTTAAATAAATTTCTTTTAAATTTTCAAATTAATAACCAAGTAAATAACATCTTCAAAACTGCCCCTCCCGGCAAATTTTTTACTGACCAAAGGAAAACCGTACGTGAAGATGACAAATCAAGGAACCCGAAACAAACGAAAAGGTTCAAAAACCTTTCAAGAAGTTATTCAATTACGAGATACATGAATTTATTCAGGTTCCCTTGATGCAAGAGCGAGAAACTCTGTTCTTGTAAGTGTTTTTAAATATTTTTATTTTATTATTTTTTAAAATTATTTTTAAAAATTATTTTTTAAGAATAAAAAAATAAAAAATTTATTTGGATGTAAATTTTGAAAATAAATATTTTTTTTTATTTTTTAAGATGAAAAAAATTTATTTAATATTATTTATAATTTTATTATTAATAAAAATATTTTTTTTTATTTTTAAAAAAAATCTGAAAACAACTATATACAAAAATAAGAAAAAATAATATTTTACTGTTTTGTTAAAATTATTTTTTAATTACGCTTTTAAAAAATAATTTTTAAAAATAGATTATTAAACAGATTTTTTTTATTTTTGTAAAATAAAAAAATAAAAAAATTATTTTTAAAAATAAAAAAACAGATTTTCAAACAGGCCAGAAGTATACCATATCCTTCTAGGCTAGTTCCCGCTTACCAAAAGCATAAAAATACAACGTTTGATAAAATTTGTAAATGGACTAGAAAGTAATTTTGAAAAGTTATTTTTTTATTTAATTCAGGATGTATTTAAAAATATTGCTTCAACACTTAATTGAATATATTTAAATTTAAAATTAAATTTTATTTATTTGATTTTTTAAAAATAAATATCCAATTAAACCAAAATTCATTACACCTGTTTATTGGTAATTGTCTTACTTAATACATTATTTTATTAAATAAATATAATCAATATTATCCAATTTTTTTAAAAATAATAATTATATATATATCATTGAATATCTTATACACAATAAAAATTTTAAAATTATAATTAAAAATAACGTTGAAAGTATATAATATTTTGATGTCCTATGATAAAAAATTTAAATTATCAATTAATTTATTGTTTAAAATCATAATCATTCAAACATAATAAATTTAATACTTAATAGATTTAACATTTAAAATTTAATATTTATTTTTGACGCTATCAAACGCACATTTGATTATTATATTGTATTAAAATAATTAATTTATACATATTTTGGTTAATTCACGTTATTTTACAAGCCAAGCCCAAACCATATATCATTGACTGGAGAAATTCAGCAATATTATTTTCACAACCTAATTTTATAGTTTAGAAAAATTAAATTTACAACTTAGTGTAGATTCCAAACTCGATACTCTTGAACTAACCGTTGTTGTTTGAAAGTTAGTTTTCCACTTCTAAAAGATATTTGGAAACCAAAAAGAGAAGAGTGGCCATTGGAAAAAAGTTCAATCCGGTAATTATTTTAACAAACCTGTATTCGTATGGATCTCGACTTGCTTTAGATAAATTGTAACTTAATCTACCATCAAGTGTATTCTTTCACCCAATTGTGAAATAAAAAGGTAGATTGCTTCTCACATCTGTGAACGATCACATAAAGACAAAATTAATGGATAAAGTATTAATAATATAAATTATAGATTATTTTTTATAATACTTTAAATTATAAATATATAAATTAAAATTAAAAATATATCACATATAAATAAATTATTTTTTATAATTTATAATTTTTTTAGTATCATTAATGGATTTGATACATATATGCATCTAATTTAAGTGGTTGTTGTCAGAGTTGGGCAATAATTAATTGTAAATCCTTTGTTAAATATGTAGCAAATATGAAAATCTTGCATGTGGTGAAGCTTGATTCCTAAGTCAATATCATGGATAATAAATAAAAAAGTTTATCCTACAATAACGGGTGAATTATTGACAAGAAACAAATACTGAAAAACAAAATCACAATAACTTTTTAATTTTGTCCAACTAAATTAGAGAAAGTGAGACGTGTACAATGTTTGTTTGTCTGGGCACATCTTTTTTTAATATAAATCAATTATTTTACAATTTATTCACATTTTTCTTCGGACTAAAAAAGAAATTCAAAAATTTTATAAAAATTTCCCTCCCTCTATTATTTTACGATAAGATCAGAACCAGAAATCCTTCACGCCTCACTTCCTCTTCCTTGGCTCAGCCTCTTCTCTCACTCTCCACCTACACACCCCACACACTTTTTACATTGCGGCCTCTCTCTCTTCTTCCTCTTCCTTCTGCTGCTTCCATATCTCTGCAACAACACTAACCCAAAATGCGTCTTCTTCTCTTGCTTCTTCTCCTTCTCCATTTCCATCACAACCTCTCTGCGCAAATTTCAGAGGACCGTGCGCTTCTCTCCTTGAAATCCGCCATTACCGACGACCCACAATCCGCTCTTTCTTCCTGGAATGCCTCCACCAGCCACTGTACCTGGTCCGGCGTCACCTGTGACGCTCGCTGGCATGTGACCTCACTTAACCTCACCGGACTCAACCTTGTCGGTTTACTTTCCAACGATGTCGCTCACCTCCCATTTCTAGTTAACCTCTCCCTTGCGGAGAACCAGTTTACTGGACCCATTGCGCCAGGGCTTTCTGCCATCTCTGGCCTCCGATTCCTCAACCTTTCCAACAATGTCTTCAATAGGACTTTCCCTCCCGAGCTTGCCCAGCTAAAAAATCTTGAGGTCCTTGACTTGTACAACAATAATGTGACCGGAGAACTTCCCCTCGCCGTGACTGAGATGCCAAATCTGCGGCATTTGCATCTAGGAGGAAACTTCTTTTCCAGTCCGATCCCGCCGGAGTACGGACGTTGGGAACGCTTGGAATACTTGGCTGTTTCGGGTAACGAGCTCGCCGGGACTATACCGCCGGAGATTGGAAACTTGACAAGTCTCCGGGAACTCTACATTGGATACTTCAATACATACGAGGGTGGTATTCCACCGGAGTTTGGTAATATGTCGGAATTAGTGAGGTTGGACGCCGCCAACTGTGGTTTATCGGGCGAGATTCCGCCTGAACTCGGGAAGCTTCAGAAACTCGATACACTGTTTCTTCAAGTGAATGCGCTTTCTGGGTCTCTGACGCCTGAGCTTGGGAACTTGAAGAGCTTGAAATCCATGGATTTGTCGAACAATATGCTTACGGGTGAGATTCCGGACATTTTTGCTGAGCTGAAGAACCTGACCCTTTTGAACTTGTTCAGAAATAAGCTTCATGGAGCGATTCCTGAGTTCATTGGTGAGATGCCGTCGTTGGAGGTGCTGCAGCTTTGGGAGAATAACTTCACTGGGAGCATTCCTCAGGGTTTAGGGAAGAATGGGAAGCTTGTACTTGTTGATCTTTCTTCGAACAAATTGACAGGGACTCTGCCTCCTGATATGTGCTCTGGGAATCGCCTTCAAACTTTGATTACTCTCAGTAATTTCCTATTTGGTCCTATCCCCGAATCGCTTGGCAAGTGCGAGTCATTAACCAGGATTCGTATGGGAGATAACTATCTAAATGGTTCGATTCCTAAAGGTCTTTTTGGGCTTCCCAAACTTTCTCAGGTTGAACTGCAAGAGAATCTTCTCTCAGGGCAATTTCCTGAAGGGGGTTCTATCTCTGTTAATCTCGGTCAGATTAGTCTATCCAACAACCAGCTTTCTGGACCGTTACCACCGGCAATTGGTAAATTTTCCGGCATGCAAAAGCTCCTCCTTGATGGCAACAAGTTCTCTGGTCAAATCCCTCCCGAGATTGGGACCTTGCAGCAACTTTCAAAGATAGATTTTAGCCATAACAAGTTCTCAGGTCCTATTGCCCCAGAAATCAGTCAATGCAAGCTGTTAACTTTCGTTGATCTTAGTCGAAATGAGCTTTCTGGTGAGATCCCAAATGAGATCACTGGTATGAGAATATTGAATTACTTAAACGTATCCAGAAATCGTCTAGTTGGTAGTATTCCCTCATCAATAGCCAGTATGCAAAGCTTAACTTCTGTTGATTTTTCATATAACAATCTCTCTGGTCTGGTTCCTGGCACTGGCCAGTTTAGCTACTTCAATTACACATCTTTCCTAGGCAACCCTGACCTTTGTGGCCCTTATTTGAGTCCTTGCAAGGATGGGGTGGCAAATGGCACACACCAACCTCATGTCAAAGGGCCACTCTCTGCTTCTTTGAAGCTTCTATTGGTTCTTGGTCTGCTTTTATGCTCAATTGTATTTGCAGTTGCAGCAATAATTAAAGCAAGGTCATTGAAGAAGGCCAGTGAATCTCGTGCATGGAAATTGACTGCATTCCAACGTTTGGACTTCACTGTTGACGATGTTTTAGATTGTTTGAAAGAAGACAACATCATAGGTAAAGGAGGTGCTGGTATCGTTTACAAGGGAGCAATGCCTAATGGGGATCAAGTTGCTGTAAAAAGGCTACCAGCAATGAGCAGAGGCTCTTCCCATGATCACGGTTTTAATGCAGAGATTCAGACATTAGGTAAAATCCGACACCGACACATTGTTAGGTTGTTGGGTTTCTGTTCAAACCATGAAACAAATCTTTTGGTCTATGAATACATGCCCAACGGAAGTTTAGGTGAAGTTCTTCATGGTAAGAAAGGGGGTCATTTGCATTGGGATACAAGGTATAAAATTGCTGTGGAATCTGCCAAGGGGCTTTGTTATTTACACCATGACTGTTCGCCACTTATTGTGCATCGAGATGTGAAATCAAACAACATCCTTCTTGACTCCAATTTTGAAGCTCATGTTGCTGATTTTGGGCTTGCTAAGTTTCTGCAAGATTCAGGAACATCTGAATGCATGTCTGCTATTGCTGGTTCATATGGATACATAGCTCCAGGTACCATTCAAGTTCAACATAATTCGTGAATTGTTAAAATTTTCACTTTTTCATTTCCCAGTTATATCTGTAAACCGTAATACTTGGAATTTGACTGCGACGCAACACTATGATTAGGTACAAAGATATTGTGTTATATCCCATAAATTGAAAATGCTATGTTGTCTGCTTTGACTGTGGGTTTCAATCAAAATCCAGTTGACCTCTTGATTGGACCCTAAATTAGTCCGTTGATTAAGTTTTGTCACTAAAAGTAAATGGTAGGTAGGTTTGCAGGTAGAAGACTCTTACAATTCTTGACCGTAGCCCGCTGATATTGACCAGTTAATCCTGTGGTCATAGAATATTAAGACCAGGAACCAGTGAGGTGATTGCAAAATATCAGACAAAACGATCTGTTATCACCAATTGTATAAAATTGTTTCTCACATTTCCTTTGTAAATTACCTTATTGTTTTTACTGTGGCTGCTTAATGATTTAAGCTTCATATCTAATTGCAGAATATGCCTACACACTGAAAGTTGATGAGAAGAGTGATGTGTACAGCTTTGGTGTGGTTCTTTTAGAGCTCATAACTGGTAGGAAACCGGTGGGAGAATTTGGAGATGGTGTGGATATTGTGCAATGGGTGAGGAAGATGACAGACTCAAACAAGGAAGGAGTTCTGAAAGTTCTTGATCCAAGACTCCCCTCAGTTCCTCTTCATGAAGTGATGCATGTTTTCTACGTAGCCATGCTTTGTGTTGAAGAACAAGCAGTAGAAAGACCAACCATGCGTGAAGTGGTTCAAATTCTAACAGAGCTTCCAAAGCCACCTAGCTCAAAGCAGGTGGACACAACAGTCACTGAGTCCTCTCTGTCAACAGCAAACTCTTTGGAGTCTCCAACAGCAGCGTCCAAAGAGCTAAAAGATCATCCTCCATCTCAGTCACCACCACCTGATCTACTTAGCATTTGAAGTGCTGTTTTTGGGGTGGGAGCGTTTCTTTTAGACTATCTCTGGATTGTAATAGCCTATCATTCATATGCTCTCTGAAATTTTCTTTTGGGGTGGTTTTTTTTTTCTTTCTAATTTTTAAAAGCCTTGAGGTGTCAATGTTTGGAATTTCTGTCCTTTTTGTTTTTTTTGTGGTTCTGTACAGTAGGATTGGTTGGGTATTTTACTATTTATAGTCATTGTCTTCGTCATCACGCAGAACTGGTTTATAGCACAGCAGCTGTTTGCTGTTCTGATCCTGCAATAGGGAGCACTGTAAACGTCAAGGACCGAACGATTATTTCAAAAATGTGTCGATGACAGAGGGAGTGAAAGTGACACAAGATTATATGGTGTCTAATAACATCGATAAACCAAAGTGAACAGGCATTTTAGTCAAACTTACTGTTGAGAAAACCTCACAGTACATTTGAAAGAATGTAGGTTAAATTTCTCAATTTGTCATTGATTCTGTAAATGCATAATAAAATATAACTGAACGAACCAAAATATAGGATGAGCTGTGACCTTTCCATTACCGATACTGTGGGGAATCTGAAGCAGAGTAAAGGTGCTCATTGGCTTTTGGCTCCATTAGAAAGTTATTCTAATCAAATCTCGAGTGGCATGAGAGATAGCAACTTTAAACTTATAAACAAGAGTCCTAAAGCTTCAAATTTCACTGCCATAACACTGGCAATCCGTATATTGTGGTGGTTGTGGAGTGTGGACCATGGGGTGGGGGTGATTTGCTTTGGGATTATCCTGAATAGAGAATTCGAGTCTGAGCTTTCTAATCTGCACGTGATGCCTATTCGGTGTTACTGAACTTTTTGTTGTCAGGAGTTAGTGAGCTTGTACTTGGCCGTGTTTGTTGAACTTCATTTTTGGTAAAACAAGCCAACCCTTGCCATGGATTTTGGTTAGAAGGGAACAATACAAGTATTTTGATGTGATTTTGGGTTGTTGCATTGTAATTATCAAGAAAATGACGTATATGGCTTTATAAGTTGGGCACCAACTTCACCTCTCATATGTTTTACAGATCATATACAATCTGATTTTGAAACAACCTTTTACCAATCAATACCCGTTGTTGGGCTACGATTGTTGTATGAAATCACCTTGGCGTGTCTCCCTTTATTTCTTCAATTATAGATGTTGCTTTGGACTTTAATAGACATTAAATACTGAAACTTTATTATGATTAAAGATATAGACATGATCAATCCGAACCGAGCATCATGTTTTTGTCAACGTTAGTGCTATCTTTAGCTTAAAAACCTCTCATCTTATGGTATTTCTTTATTTGAATCTTGTTTACATCTTACCCTCTCGGACATGATTGAATCGCAGAACTGACTTAAAGTTTCTTTTTTTAAATCTATCAGCTCTTCTTTTTTGCTAATCAATCTCTTCAAATTAGCCGTGTACATGTGCAAGGTGGAAAAAGTAAAGATTCTCTACAAAAGTTGATGATTAAAAAATAATTTATACAGCATGGATTTTTCTACGAGTAACTAATTGAAAATTGGTACATGAAATTCAACAAGAACCTCTATACGTTAGACGAACCATATATATAGGACAAAAGATACGTCCAATATGTTAAAACACAGAGAAAAGCCATAGATATGGGTTTTAAAATCGAATTTGTGAAGCTTTGAAAATGAACAAGAAGAAGGAAAATCAATGGTGAAAGTTGAAAGAAAGAAGAATATGATTTGATCCCAAAATGACAAACAACTTTATGAAAAATCTATCAAAAGAAGGGAGAGGCAGTGGAAGGACTTACACTTTTTGTCCAAAGCAATATCAGCTCTTCTGTTTGTTTGGACCCATTACGTGCTTATATAATATCTTGTCACCGACTCTTATGTGTAGCATTTTCCTTTGTTCCCCCTTGTATTCTTATCTGCTCCTACCACTATTTTTCTTTTGTCCTATGTTCCCAGATTATCAGACTGAATGACAAAACACTAGATATATGTAATAAACCATTAGTGTTGTTTCTTTGTAACTTGTTTTGTCAAAAGACTTATCTTTTCATGTTAAATTAACAACTCTAATGCAAAGTAATTATGTAATAAATTGATATAAAGCGTTACAGATGTATACAGATATGACCTTAAATGAAATAAAATAGAATAAATTAATTGCATGTCCTAATATTACAACTAAGATTTTCCATTGTTTATATCTTAAAGTTTGAATTTAGTTTTTCTAAGACTTAAAATATAAAATTTTGTTATTGTCATTCTTACAACTATCAAATACGAAATTAGGAAAAAAAAAAGTGTTGAAGGAGTTAAAATAAAATTTGTCAAAGACTTTTTTATAAAAATATTTTAATTTTGAGAGTTTAAAATATGAATTTTTTTAAGAAAATAAAAAAATAGAAAAATTTTACAATTTTATAATATTTAGGATGACTTTAACCACTTCAAAGGTGTATGATGCTTTGCCCGTGACAACTACGTTGTCTTTATCAAGTAATTCGGTCTCACAGTGGATCCCAATTGCTTTTGAGGGAGAAAGAAGAATTGGAAGTGAAAATTGGAAAGTGACAGAAGATTTATTGTAAAATGATTTTGTAAAACAAGGATAAAATTGTACTTGGCGTGCGTATTACAACACAAGAGAGAGAGGCCAAACAAGGCAAAAATTGTAAAACAGATCTGTTGGGACTTGTGAGTTGGGCCTTCTATAACTGGTAAAAATGCAAGCTTTACTTTCAACAAGAAATCAATTAAAATTTGTCCCTGAAAAAGGCATCAATGAAAGTGTGCTTGTTGGGACTAACCATGCAGTTGGATGAAACTTGTAATTGATTGGATGTAACTGGTCAG
>JANHAO010009447.1:0-18369 GCA_026873985.1 Saraca asoca
TCTACAGTTCCTTTCATCTCCATGCTTTAGCTTGATTGTTATGAGGATTGCGTTGTAGTTTGAATCATGTTTTGTCACTAATTCACTTTTCTTCTGTTTCCTCAATTTTTCCGATTGCGTTGATTGTAGGAGCTTTATCCTGAGCGCTTTTTTTTTTTTTATATTGCGTTTGAATTGCTCAGAGTTCGTTAACATTTACGTACAATCTGTCTGTAGCCTTAATTAACCTAAATACAAATGGAAAGCACAGGAAGTGGAGCTGCACGGAAGCGCATGAAACCAGATGTATTTTATGATCATCATTCAACATTATCATGAATTTTCTTTTCATGTTTCAGTGTTTAGTGTCAACTACTATTTCATGTTGTTTTGTACAATCGCCAGATAGAAGAGAAGGAAGGAGATGAAGCAGAATCGGAGATTGTAGAAAAGGAAGAATTTGAGACAAACGTTGCTGGATCTGAGGAAATGGAACTTAACATCTCTCATGTTCTTGAGAAGATAGAACACTTCACTCAGATGGTATCACTGTTTGTTCTAATAGCTTCGGTTCGTAAAAATATATGAACTCATGTCGATTTACATTGTGTGCATCGCCTATTTTATACAATTAGATAATCTTGATGGAGTTCGAATTTGAAACGGCAACACGATTGAGTGAAACTAGCGTTATGGTTTTTATCATTTTATGGCCATGACACTGCAGTATACAATGTCTTCTTCCAGAAAGAAACATTATTATGTATCTTGTTATTTGTCAATTGTCAACTCCTCAGTACGCTGAATGATGGTTTTATGCAGGTTTCTGAGCTCCTGGAAACGGTAAAAACAACATTTAAGGAACTAAGCAA
Source organism: Saraca asoca (assembly GCA_026873985.1). NCBI lineage: Eukaryota > Viridiplantae > Streptophyta > Magnoliopsida > Fabales > Fabaceae > Saraca > Saraca asoca. Next base: position 852 of record JANHAO010009447.1, read on the forward strand.
TGGATTTGAAGATCGGCTGATTATGTGAGCCATAAAAGGCCCGTTTGTTTCAGCTTTTTTTTTTAAAATAAAAAGAAATAAAAAAACTTTTAAAAAAAAAAGCTAAAATTTAACTTTTTTTTAGAAGTTTCAATTTATTACTTCAAAAAAAAGTATTTTTTGACTTTTTTTAAAAGCTGCAATTTAATGCTTAAAAAAAAATACTTTTTTTTAAGTCCATCCAAACGGACTAAAAGTCACAATAAAAGTTCAGAATTGAGCACTTTTTTTTGTTCAAATTCTAAAAGCCTTGATATTTTTCACTGCAGGATACATAAGGAGCAAATTGAGAAATGGCAGGAAGAAATCAAAGAAATTCGTGAACTTGATGCTTCAAATGAAGAAGCCAATGCTCTGTTGCATAATGCTCGATATGTGCTTCAGCAAACTCATCTTGATTAGTGATGGTAATTGTCTCTGTACTTCTATTTCGACATAATCACTCACCCCTACTGTATGGATGGATCACTGACAGAAGGTAAAGGGTATGTTAAGACGGGACATGAATATGGTGCCCCGGAAAATCCTCAATTACTCTGAAGCACTAAGATTGGATCCTTATGAATTGGACCAAGATCAATTTATGAAAATCCTAAAACTCCTGATAATTGGTGCAGTAAAAGTTTCAGGTCTATGTGTAATTTTGATTATGTGTGCGCGATTGATAGATTATTTAGTAGTGATCACAGTCAGGAAAATTTATAGCCATATCAGCTTGATGGTACCGGCATTAGCAAAACCTGCATGATCGGGCTAGTCAAGAATAGGAAATATAGTGACTGAAGTTTGCAAGTCCTGCATGGTAAAGGCTGCATGAGTCTGGCTGTTTAATGTTAGGCTTTAGCAATGCTGAATTAGTTCTTAGTAATTTGGCTAAAGCAAGCTGAATAGCCATATGTCAAGAATGGGAAATATGGTGACTGAAGTTTGCAAGTACCGCATGGTAAAGGCTGCATGAGTCTGGCTATTTAATGCATTTTGTATATAAGCTTGTTTATGTTTCAATGCCGCTTGCTTTGGCCAAATTACTAAGAACGATTTCAGCATTGATAAAGCCTAAAATTGTTAAAATGGTTAATATTCATGCAGGTTTTTGCGACCATCTATCAACAAGATTTTGTTTGCTCTCTGGTCTTCAAGTATGAGAAACTTCTGTCCCATCAAATGTGAGATTTAGAATTTGTCTTTTTCTTCTTTGGGAATCAATTCTTCAATTAGTCCCTTTTTATTGGTATACATCTTGCAAAATGACTAGAAGAGTGGAATTATTTTGGCCTGAGAACTGCATCAATTTAGTGTCGCTTTCCTCGGGTCCACTTGAAGGAGAAAGCTCTAATGTTTTGTAATTACCACTCAGGTTCTCATATTAGGTCTATTAGACGGACATTTGTGTCTCAGATGACTCTGACTCTTGTACTTCATGGACTTCTCTTGATATGAATCAAAACATTTGTGGTTTCGGGTGTACGTGACATGCTCTTCCCACTGCCTTGACCAGTTTAAAATGCCATAAACAGTTCCAGTGCTTTTGATAAACTGACACATTATTACTAGTCAGAATCTCAGAATATGCAGATTGTTGTTATTCATTTATTATTTGAGATTATAACGGCTCCCAAAATTTAATCTGAAATTCCTTTTAAATTTATATATGAAGTTCAGTTAAGAAGCAATTTATGCTGCTTGTTCATCCTATGTTCTGCAAATGTTTTTCATTGACTGCTATAAGTGTTTGATCATGTAACCACCTTCCTTTGATAGCTCCCAATTTCTTTTATGTAGAGCACAATTTACCCAGCTATTTGATGTTTTGAAGCCTAAATATCTTAATGAAATTATCTCTGCTTCTTGTTTCTGTGATTTTGTGCAAAATAATACGTTTACATTTTGTCCTTCTTATCTGCATAACAGTGTTCAAGGGTAACTGGTAACTTGGTGAAGATTATTACCAAATATATTATCTTGCTTTTCGTCCAAGAGTCACTGGAATATACTTGTTTTCTTGTTTCCCTATTTCCTGTTTTGGCCAGAGTGATTGAAAGATTGATTTCTATAAAATCCCAAAAATGTTTGAAACATTTTTAGAGTAGCTTGCGAATCTAGATCATGCTACAATGGAGCTCAATTTTTAGGCGCAGTTACATCTGATTCAGATTCCATCTCGAGAAACATGCTACCCAGTTAAGTTTGAGCCCTTTCGAAGTTCGGTTTGATTCAGGCCTACCTTACTCATTTAACAAGGTTTTCTTTGCTCATATTCTTGAGAAGTTTAGAAAGAATTCGGAGCTATATTAAAATGATGATTAAAAAATTTCGGAAATGAAAATCATATGTTAGAAGCTGTTTAGATAATCTGATTTTTTTTTTTTGAAAAAATATACTATATGTATTAAGTTTTATTAAATGATAATTTATCCTTTTTAATTTTAAAATTCATAAATTATACTCTTAAATTTTAAATAAATTATAAATTATTTCTTTAATATTTGAAAAAAAAATTATAGTAGCGTTAATTAATTTTTAGTTTTAATCCTAAATCAGAAAATATGTTATATATATCTTATTTTTTTTCTTATAAGACACAAAGTAAATTTTGAATGTATTATTGTTTTAATTATCTTTCAAATTAAAATCATAAGAATTATATCTTAGAGATGAAATAACATATTTAATTTAAGTTTGTGCCTTAAAGCCTCAAAAACGAAGAAAACAAATTTCTTAACAAAATATATATAATACTTTTATTAATTAGATTTAAAATTAATAATCAAATAATATTTTTATAATTTTTTTAAATTTTAAGAAGGTAATTTTTTTAACCTTAAAGATATAATTTATAAAATTTTAAATTTTAAAAAATAATTCATCATTGAATAAAATTTTAAGAATATAAAATATATTTTTTAAAAATTTTTTATATTTCAATTATACAACGTGTTTTTTTTGCTTTAATTTAGTATAAATAACCCAACTGTATATAGCGTAGCTCATGTGTTAATTCTGTACGAGCCGCCAACATTGAAAATTGTAACGTAATTGACAGAATTAAATCAAGATGTATCCTACTTAGGCACAGGAGAATTTCTCAAGCCCGGTAGCCCATTCAACAATGTACCCCATGTGTGAATCATTATTTGGCTGAAGTTGGCAGGTAGAGGCTATCAGTCATCAGCCATGTGCCCTATACGTGTAAGTTCCACAAGACGTGCCATAATATATGGCATCTACTCCTGAGCAATCATTAACTTTCAACTTTCAACATTTTCATAGCTGACTAATCAAATTTATGTTAATTAAACCTAAGTTGCTGATATAAAATATTTCCCCTTGATAAACAAGTCATGTCTATTGCACATAATAAGGTACTGCATGTTACTGCTACTATTAAATCAATATTTATACAAAATCGATATTGTTCTCGCATTCTTCTGCGTGTACCAATTGACTTATTGGAGAATATAAGTACGGATTAGAATATTCTCTGTGTTCCATTGTTAGCATCTCAGTAATGCATTTCGTTATTTTATCAAAAATTAATTGCGTTTGCTTGTAATTGTACCATTTACGTACCACGGATCCTATTGCCGAGATAGAGTGTAATAAGGATTTTCCAAGGCAACTGTCATGGAAACCGGTTTATTTAGTTAGAGGCATAAAATTAATTTTATAGGGTTAGAAAACGACCTTGCTTAAGACTTGGATATATAAATCACAGGGATTGAATACTCAAATTTCATTTTTGTGACTTAACCAAAGTTACATTGTTTGATTTATGCTAACTGTTCTTTACCACCATTTAGAGGGTCAAAGTAAATGGATACTAGACAACAAGATTGTTAAACCCCCGCGGGGGGCGGGGGGGAGTAAACCCTGATCTACCCAAAACTCGCATAAGGATTTCTTTCCTCTTGATTCGATTTAATTAATAAATAAATAAATTTAAATATAAAATTATGTTAAATTAATAAATAATTTAAATTTAAAATTTTTATTTACTTAATTTGTTTAAAAAATTACAAAATTATAATTATATATATTGTATTTATATATCCAAGTCTTAATATAAGAATATATAATTACTTTTAAATATTATATTATAATTATTATTTTTTTATTAGATGATTACATTTAAATTAAATAATTTATTAAATGACTTTACAGTTTATATAAATTTAATAATATAAAGAATATATATATATATATATATAAAATGATAATTTACTTTTAAATAGAATTTTAAAAGATAAAAAGTTGCAAATATATATTTTAATTATAAATAAAGTTTATTTATATTTTAATTAAATTTATTTACTACAAAAAGAATAAGTAAAGTAAACAGACCAAATTTGAACTGCCTCATCGAGCTTCAAAATCAATTTCAGAATCATCTAGTAAATGATAAGGAGCCGAGCTTGTTAACTTCCTTCTTTACACCCTTATTGTTAAATATAAACTACTGTGTCAAACAAAATCCTTGGACCTTCGCCGCACCAACTTCAGAAGAGCCAACAGAATGGTCTCAGCGGTATTTACGTAGGTAGCATTGTGGTGCAGTTTGAGTCTCATTTACACAGCCTATTTTTCTATTGCATATTTGTTATGGCACTTTTATATAAGAGAACTCTATAGGTCAACGCATTTGCGTTGTTCTTTTCTTGATAATTTGGATTTTATTTACTCATTTTCATTTTTTTAATAGGCTAACGGTTCCTAACTGCAGCTATAAATAGCCCATGAGAGGCTGCCATCTTCATCAGCAAAGCAAATTAGCCACTTCCTTTTTTGTAAGACATTGTGAGAAAAGATGGAGAAGCTTGTACTCGCAGGTATAATATTCTTTGTGGGGTTCTTCAGCACAGAAGTTAGAGTAGCATCCGCAGCAGGTTGGCTACAAGCACATGCAACTTTCTATGGTGGAAGTGATGCCTCAGGAACAATGGGTAAATCCATACATATTTCCTTCTCTTTTCAATTCTGAATTTCCTTTGGAATGTAATGCACTCAACAATCTACATACAAAGTGCCAATGTTCATAACTTGTTTCTACTTGTAGGGGGAGCATGTGGTTATGGAAATCTCTACACTGATGGCTATGGTACAAAAACAGCAGCCTTGAGTACTGCTTTGTTTAATGATGGCAAGGCGTGTGGTGGATGTTACCAGATAGTTTGTGATGCAACAAAAGTGCCCCAATGGTGCCTTAGGGGCACTCATATCACAATTACTGCTACAAACTTTTGTCCACCAAACTATGCACTCCCGAGTGACAATGGTGGATGGTGCAATCCTCCAAGACCACACTTTGACATGTCACAGCCGGCGTTTGAGACAATCGCCAAGTACAAGGCCGGAATCGTACCAATTCTATATAGAAAGTATGTCAAACTTTCTTATTCTTCTAAGGATTACATGAAATGCAGTAGTTAGAATCAGTTAAATTTGTCATGTTAGTGATAACAGCTAGTTAATACTGTGCTGATTTGTGCTACATCTATGCAGAGTGGGGTGCAAAAGAACTGGAGGAATCAGATTTACCATCAACGGAAGAGACTATTTTGAACTAGTGCTTATAAGCAACGTTGGTGGTGTTGGAGATATTTCCGAAGTTTGGATCAAAGGGTCCAAAATGAGCAACTGGGAAGCCATGTCACGCAATTGGGGCGCGAACTGGCAGAGCCTCAGCTATCTCAACGGTCAGAGCTTGTCATTTAGAGTAAAGCTCAGTAATGGAAAGACTCGCACAGCTTATAATGTGGTTCCTTCTAATTGGAGATTTGGCCAGTCATTCAAAAGCAATGTTCAATTCTAATAGGAAGAATACAAATATTATTTGGAGTATTCTTCCATTTGTTTATTTCTGTTGCTTCAGAATCGTCTTTGTTACGTTCTAAATGCATGTGCAGCATTGCAAGTGGTTGTGGCTTAGCAAATATAGCATTTGCGATGGGGCCCACCAACTTGGATAATATATGTAAAGCCAAAACATATACAATTGGATCTTACAAGTACAAGTTGTTTTTTATAACGTTATACTTTGATATTTGGAAAATTTTTATATTACTAATACTCGTCATTTCTACATAAATATGTTCCATACTTTCTTTGTAATTTTTTTATATATTTATTACACGAAAAAAATTCATGTAAAATTATAACTTTTTATTAAAGAGTTGCAGAGTCCTCTATGCTAAATTGCAACTCTTACGATAAAAGTCTCAAAACAAACTTGCAAGATTCTCGATTACAAATCCAAGTTTTACCCTTTTTAAATATTTTGGATACTGGAGTTCTCTTATCTAACAAGGCAGAGTTCTATACCTCCTGATCAGAATGAAATATTTAACGGAAGCGGAAAATTTCCTCCTAAAATAATTGCCAGTTAATATTTAGAGTCGGGAAACAATAACAAATCAATGCCTCGGAAAAAGAGAACCGAGGGAGCCAAATAAGGGATATTACAATCAGCAAACAATCATATGATGAATTTAACGAGAACAATACATCGAGACTGCCTAACAAGCCACATTGCCATATGGCAATATTGGCATGGCCTTTGCTGCTTTGCCCTAAGTTATATCGTACATCTTAATAAAGCAGGTATTGATAACCAAACAGTAGCATGTGTGAATACATCCTCACGAGAAAAATGGAAGGTTGAACAGACACGGGTGGCAATGATACAATTCAGTTAACAACAGAAAGCCAAAAATAAAACAGAAAAGGGCTTTGTTATTAGAAAGAAAAAAAAAAAAAAAAAGGGTACAAATTGCATCAATTGATGCAGAGCACAAATGGCATATCCCTTGATACCCATTGGACTGCTTACTCTTCTAGACTTGCTACGCTAGATGCATTTTATCTCCGCATCACTCGGTGGCGTTCTCGTTTCCTGAAACGCTCCAACATGAATTCATCTGTTGCAGCTTGCCTCTGTCCTGCTGCATCACTGCTGGACTCATTTTTCTTGGAGGCAATATTGTCATCCTGTGTGCTTCTGTCTTTGTACAGTTCTGGATGTTCTGCAATTAATCATTTTCGGTCAGTCACTAATACTAAGATAAGGTCAGTTAAAGGGTCCAAAAGAAATGAAAGACCTCAACATCTAAAAATAGCAAGGTAAATTCATTCAGTGGGATCAAAGTTGTAACCAAACAGTACACAACAATACACCAATTTATACTTTAAAATAACAGAAGCTCAAGCAAGGGAAAGCAACCTCTTCTAAGTTTTTCAGCATAATCCCTGCCACGCTGGAAATAATCAGCACTATAACTTGAAGGGATATTGAATTCTGATTTTGCCCGACCCATAAGCCTCTTCTCTTGAAGAAGCTTTTTCGCAGCCTCTGTTTCCTCAATGTTTCTTAATTTGTATCTGCAAACAAAAGAGTAACCAAATGAAGATGTGTGAATTGATTTTCATTCCACAGTAAGTACATTCAAGGAGAAACATCAAGCATAGACCAAGTATTATTAGTAAAGTACAAGAAAGAAGAGAAAAGTTTAGTTTAAGAATCCTGGAATTAGGCAAAAAGATTATTCATCCAGAGTCACCCCATCAGTCAAAAAGGAATTTTAGCAGAAGAGCAAATATCCCCAACTTTTTATCAATAATAAGCACCAATAGAGCAATTTTTATTTGGAGAGTAATCTGTATAATATCTTCTATATGATGCTTCAACAGATAATTGAAATTATAAAAAAAAAAAAAAAATCAGCATAGTCATAGGAGAAAGCATACTCGATTGGAAGCTGAACCTCAGCAATACCCGTAGTCCACTGGGTAGAGCTTTCTTCTGAATTTCTCCTTTTCACCTGACAGGTCACAATCACACAATGCTAAAGAAGCCAAAAAGAAAAAAAAAGAAAAAAGCACGAAGCTGACAAATGACAATGCACATTTAAAGAGCATGAATGTGAGATGGAGCTGCAGCAACTGATCTCTATAATAGTATTAGCTGGTATAAGGTGAGAAAGGAAAACTATAAGATGGTATTTGAAAGGCCAGCTACTCACTTTAAGATGCTCAGGGATTTTATATAATTCATCTTCTGCACGTTTCAATTCATTCTCTACTTGATCTGCTGTATCAATTCTCCTGCCCCTCTTCTTTGCCAGTTCTTGTTCAACATACTTGACCCTATACATGGAACAAATTAAGTTTCAATATATTAACTACATTCAATAACTTCAGTACATAATATATAATATACACGTAAAACAAGACTCCCGTGGCATATTACAAGGTATTGATTGGTAAAGCCGAAAACAAAAAGTTTAGCCAACCCTTTTAAAAGAGGAAAAATGAAATCTGATATTTCTATACTGCACCTATACTTTGAGAGTGGAAAATAATATTTTCATCAAAAGACGGCTACATGGTGCAAATAATTCATTTCTCAATGCAGCCAGGAAGGAGATTATACAATTACATTGAAAGCTACTTCAGTTAGAAAAACGCTTGAAAACGTGTGAAATGAATTACAAATCTACACCCTAGCAATAGCAAACAATCTTAGGGTTCCACAGACAAAACAAGCTAGAAAACACAGAATAAAGTTGTGGAACACTAGCCTATCGGCTGGCCCTATGTCACTTGATCCACTTGAAAAGAGCTGCGACTAGAATTCGAGGAAGAACTTGTTTACCATGAGAATAGGGGAAAAATAGAAAACTTAAGCTGATGTTATGGTTGCCAAGTGTAAGCGCAACTAGGAAGCAATGTACATACATATTGGGGTCTTCAACCATGACAGCGGTCTCCTGAGCAAAGGTATCCTGAAGGACAAGCTCGTCCTTGTCAGCGCCATCACCCTCGTTCCTTTCGACCGGTTTTGCAGCTAAAATAGCCCCAGTTACGGCCTGCGGTTGCAAGCTAGGGTTTGCAGGAATTCCAGATTTCCTTTCCCTCTGCTTCTGGAGGAGCTTAATCTCTTCCAATGCCATCCTATTTTTCCATGATCAAGGTTTATCAGCATAACTGAATCAACAAAACGAAACCCTAACACAATTTTGAGGATAATGACCAACAAATTTAGATTAAAAAAAAAAATAGAGAGAGAACATGAAAATAGAACCTTCGTTCTCGTTCGTCATCGGATGCATTGTCGTTAACCTGTTCACCGTTATTATCTTCTGCTTCCTCGATTGGAGCACTTCTCTTTCTATAGTTCTTCTTTTGTTGCTGCTGTCGTTGTTTCGAATCTTCCATTGTTCCTGAAGCGTTAAACTCCAGAGGCATCATAACTTAGGCGCCCATTAAAACGAAACATTTTGGTAAAATTTTGACTAAAACATCACCTTAATCCCTTATAAATGCAAGTATTTTCAATTTCATCCCTATTAAATTTTTATTTTTAATTTAATTCCTGATAAATTTAATTTTTTTAATAAAATTCTTTTTTCCATCTTCTTCACATTCTATTAAATAAAATAAAGATTTAGAAGTTAAAAATTTTATAATTATCTAAATATAATTTATATAAAAAAATTAAATAATTATGTGGATTAAAAAATATATATTAAATTATAAAAAAAGAAATTAAAATAATTATCTTATGTCCTTACTTTTAAATTAAAAATATAAAATATACTTATAATAAGGAGGGTGTATAAGCATTACATAGCATTAAATCAAATTTTAAATTTTCATATTATCAATTTTATTAACAAAATTAAAGACAAATAAACATAATTTAATTTATGAAGAATTAAATTAAAAATAAAAATCAAATATGAACTAAATTAAAAATTTTATAACTGCAAGTGATTAAAATAATATTTTAGTTGTAAAATCATTTTCTATTTTTCAAAAATTTTATTCGATCATTTTTTAACATCATTAAATTATTATACTTTTTTCTAGTGAAACTATTTAATATTGAATTTTATATATAAATATATATATATATATATGTTGCTATTTTATTAATAAATAAACCACACTTATTTTCCATATTTGGGCAACAAAAATTAATAATGTCTCCATATAACTTCTAAAAGAATATGAAAATTTGTTAAAGGCTGTTTTATAATTATTATAGGTATTTCCCGAATTGTGCAAAACGGGTCAGCCAAAGCCCAATAAGAAGTCGAATCCAGCTAAAATGAGACCCAAATCACTTGACGGACAAGGTCACTTAGCGAGGTGTCAGCTCACTAAGCACGGATTTGAAGTGTAGGTCGAGGACGAAGCGAGAACCCAGCTCGTTAGGAGGAGTACCAGCTCACTGAATGAAACACAACGTGCAAGTCATCTTTCAACAAGTTCATTCTAGATAGATCTAATGACGAGATCAGTCCGTGCTGAACAGGTCACCCAATACAGGTTCAAGTCGTTAAGATAGCGAGTTGAGCGCAAATACGAAAGTCTAGTCATCAGTTGAGGACATATATTCTCAATCGACAACTCAACCTTCATAATAAACACATCAACCCCCCAACAATTCGATAATAATTTGCCCTACATTTATCATTAGACGCCAAGCATTTATTGCCCGATGCAGTAAGAATAATCATTTTGTTACTTGCCAAATTACACTTGCAATTCTATCTTCTTCTATAAATTGGGAAACTTCTATAAAATATATAGAAGAAAGATTATATGTAGATACTCTACCGGAATAGTAACTTAACATTGTATTTTCGTTAAATTTCACCAAGAAAATCATCACATAAAATTAATACAACTTATTATGGACGTAGAGGTTGATTAATTTTAATCAAATCACGATAAAGTTTCTGGTGTTTGTTGTTCTTCTTTTTCTTCGTTCTTTCCTATTAGCTCACATTCTCAACCTATAATTTGGAATAACAATGGACTTACACTTGTTGAACAGATTTTGCTGCCAACAATGATGATCAATAATTAATATAACTTCATGCATGATGAGGATTTATGAGTAACTTCATTTTTACATTTCAAAACGAATTCTTCATCTTCAGTTGGCACCTTTTAAGACAAACAATTCCATGTCCATGTTGACGAACACATAGAGAAATATATATATATATATATATATATATAAAATTAATAATTTTGTTTTTAAAATTATAAAAATTTGATACAATACTTTTTAAATTATAAAATAATCATAATAATTTTTAAATAATATTTCATTCATATAATTTTATTTTTATCATATTTTTAAAAGATAAAATTATATAAATAAAATATTATTTATAAATTATTATAATCATTTTTATAATTTAAGAATTATTTTATTAGAGTCATACAAATTATTAATTTTGTAAAAAAAGAAAAAAGGGGCAATTTCCCATTTTTACATTAATATTATTCTCATAAACACTCCCAAACAACAATGGCAGACATAAATCTCGTTACAATTATTTCATACTCAATATGATCTTAAATAACACAAAAAGGCAATATCAAAAAAAAAAAAAAGATCAATTAAAAATCATTCCAATCAGCTTAACTCTTCTTAGGAGCAAGCTTGGTCTTAATATCGTCAACTTCCTTGGTCCCAATCTGGAAGGCCTGAGCAAGCACATCGTCAGGAACAGTTGGCTTAGCCGTAAAAAGAGCAGCAGCAATGGACAAAGTACCAGGAAGCTGGCTATCGAAGGCAGCAATAACAGAAGCAGGCTTATCTCCTTTGTTCTTCTGAAAGTGAAGCAGACCTTTTGGGAACACAAAGATTTCACCTTTCTTTATGGCCTTAGAGATGAACTTGTTTGCGGTGGTTATGAAGCCAACCTCCAATTCTCCGTCCAAAACAAACACAATCTCGGTGGCGCGTGGGTGCGTGTGTGGTGGGTTAAGTCCTTTAGCTGCATAGTCTATTCTTGAAAAAGAGACCCCCAATGTGTTTAGCCCTGGGATTTTTTCTACGTTGGCTGCTGTTACCAAGGACCCCACTGTGTTGTTTATAACTCCCGGCTTGGCTAGCCCATCAAAGAAGAAATCAGCTGCTGTCACATTTGCCTCGTCCTTGCAGGCAAAGCCATTCACCTTCACACCTACACAATAATAACACATACAGCACATCAAACTTAGGCACCAACCAAGTTTTTAAAGGAAGAAAAGATTACTGCGTCACCTGATGAGATCCCAATATTTTAGATGAAGTAGACATCATAATTGTATTTTTAGATTGTATTGATTATTATTATCGGCATTAATTTATAATTTTTTGCAACACAAATATAATCACATTGATACACATTCTTGTAAAATTGAAATTAACTTAGAAAAATTAGAAGAATGTTTATTATGTACCTTTCCTTTCATGTCTAGATTTATACTTTTTTAAAGATAATTACAAATAACAGTAATTAATATGAAAAAATATAAATTTAGAAGAAAGACAGATCATAAATTTATCATTATTCTAAAAATAATGTATTTATCTCTAAAAATTTTAACATGTTATTTCATAAATATTTATATGTGAAAAATCATATATAGGTTATTTTGTTGGATTCATTTACTAAACAAGACAATTTGGGTGCTGCTGTGCAAGTAACAAATTGGTGATAGTACCTGAAGAGGGAAGAGCTACACAGAGATCTTGAAGTGTGTCAGGATCACGAGCAATGGCAAAGGAGATGGCAGTGCTGAAGATAGCCAAAATTGCAATAACTTTTGTGGATGACATGTTTTGAAAAATAAATGGAGCTATTGTTAAAGAGAAAGGTGTAAGAATGATGAGTATCAAAAGGGAGGAAAGTTTTTGGGTCTGATGGTGAGAAACTGGTTGTGCTTAGCTTATTTTATATAGAGATTAGTGATAGGGAGAGAGCATGGGGACTGATGTGACTCTAAAATCCTTCAACTTAAATTCAAAGCAATTGCAAAAACAGCCTCCTTGCGATTCTAGTAAGTTTTCTACAAAATAAAAAGAAAAATACTAATGTATGCGAGCATTGACAGTCAAATAAAGTGGAAGTTTGGTGAGAGATGTAAGCTGCTAAGCAGACCGGATGTGAACCAAACAGAGTCATAATAACTCAACTTTAATTTTTTCTTTTTTTCTTTTAGAATAACTATCTTCTGCTATAACACAGGAGGTTAGTGAAGAGAAAGAGGTTGCCAGAAAACGTCGGCATCAAATACGAAATCTGAACAACTTTGTGGAAAACATTGGGGCCTCGGGTAGCGACGCCTTTACTACCACTTTAGCTTACTGTTTCTTTCACCTCCTGCTCGTTTGTGCAGAAAATGGGTAGGAATAAAATAGGTATAAAGTAATAATTTTTTTTTACTAGGTTGAAGATCAGAAAAAAGATAAAAAAGAAAAAGGGTAGAAAAAAGTGATGTGAGATTTATTAAAAAAATTTCTTAATAAATATGGAGAGAAAAATGATGGAAAATTTAAATAATTAACATTTATTACTAATTTACCCTTTTTATTATTAATTTTTTTTATAAACAAAGATAATTTATCAACAATGTGATTAAATTATAAATATAGTAAAAATCTTATTTATAATATGATAATATTTAATAATTTAAAAATGGTCAATCAATTTTTTTTTCAAAAAATAATTATTAAAAAATAAGTCAAAATTATAAATATAGTAAAACAAGAATAATTTAAAAGAAATAAATGAATTTTATTCATATAATAAAATTAATTACTTGAAAAAATACCTAATAAAAATTTAACTACAATTAGTTCGATTAATTTGATTATATTTTTTTATTTATTAAATATATATTTATGAAAAATTTCTTTTCAAAATTGGATAAAAAATGGATGAAAAACTTGCTTTTGTTGTCATTTGACAATTCTAACCTTTTTTTTATTCCATATAATGGCATCAATTCTTTCATTTAAACATAATACAAAAATAATAATTTAGAAATAAATTAATATAAAATTTCATATAATAAAATTATTTATTTGAAGAACAAAAATTAAAATAGTTTTCTTTCCTCTCACTTTTCTACTCAAACAAGCAATGAAAATTTTTAATCTTTTTTTTTCTTATTTTCCACTTAACCAAACAATAAAATTACAAATTCTTTTATTCTTATTCTCATTTTTCTCATTTTCTTTTTTTTTTTATTTTTTTTCTCTCCTTCCAAGCGGGTCAATGTTTTATAGACTTGCGTGTACAAAATTAAATTTGTGTGGCATCAAGCACAAGTGATCATAGGATTTCTACCGCTTATATATTATGGACGTTTAATTTTTAGGTAATTACAATTAACTTATGATAAAAGGATGGAAAGTGGTTGGCATTAATGATTGATTGGTGAGAGTAATGCTGGTCCTATAATTAACCAGCATTACTAATTTTTTTAACTAAATACATCATACAATTTAGATTAAATTAATATATTTAAATAAAATATGTTTACAATATTTATATAGTCCATCATATTTCACCTATTTTATCATAAAATCAATATTTTTATGATAATTATCTTTCTATCGTCGACTCAATCATGATATGATTTGCTAATACATTATTAATCATTTTACATATCATTGATACAACATAACTTTATAAAAATCGTTACTCCATCAATATCCATTTTAACATGAGTATATTCAATCTTATAGTGTATTTTGTTCCTTGTATATATAACCTAAGTGCCATTATAACACTAACTTTTGAATACTTTTCCTTATACGAGGCTATTTTCATTTATTAGGACGCTCACAAGGGTATACCCGCTACTCTATTGATATTAATACCTTTAGATAATTCAAATTATCATCCCTAATGTAAGAATATGCATCAACGAGATATCAATTTAACTCAAAATTTAATAGTTATATTATTGTGAACGGAATTGTACAAAAATGACAGTAAAATTAACATCATTCAGGAAATCAGCAGCCTCAAGAATGGTTTGGTAGGAAAGGGCGGTTGAGACTAAGACGAAAATAAAGGTGAAGAGAAGGACAAAGCTTACTGATGAAAATGGGCTTCACCCAGTTTTCAGGCCCTTTGGTTCAATGGTCCACTAATGTTTTTTTTCCCCCTAAATGAAGACATTGCCCCATTTGACATTTTATCCAATTTAACAGAAAAATTAATGATGAGCAGTTCTTAATTTTCGGGACAAAATCTTCTATTTTTGCTTAAAGATTTTATCGATCTCGATTAATTGTAAAAATTGTCAAAATATATAGAAAAATGATTAACATTTCATAAAAGCCTCAGATACCTATACAGCTATACTATCTCGATGAGATAAGGGTGAGAATGAAAACTCAAATTTCAAAGACTAAATTTTGATTTCTAAACTCATTTTACTCCTTGCCCAAAATTGTTACATTGTCATAACAGCATAGCCAAAAATTAAATATTAAAGTATTTAAAATAATTAAAAAAAAACTAAGAATTATCCAGATGATCTCCAAATTCTTCCTTCCAATGAAACCACCATTACAGAAACATCATCATGATATTTACGACGATCTCCATGAGGAATGTCAAGCAACTCATGAAAATCCATTCCTGAAACAAAAATTCATAAAAAGAATGATATCAGAAGTATAATATTTCTATTTTTCATAAAATAAATTTCCATTCATGAGCATATAATATTCACTAAAATTGTCCACCTAAGTTTACAAGATAATATCCGAAGTAAATGGAAGGTGAAGCAACTAACCATTCTTTTTGGCGGCACGGAAGAGAAGCTCTGCGATGAGGTATTGTGCAGGATCACCTTCAGGGACATTTTCCGTGAACCATGTGACATGGGCTACTACCTCTTCATTGCTGAAATACTGGTAAAGCCCATCGGAAGACAGTACCAGAAACCGATCACTTGAGGAAAGTCGATGATGAAGAATGGAAGGCGTGCAACTTAGGTAAGGAGCAGCTCCCACATAATCAACTTGAAACATTTCCAGCAGAGCTTCATTCAAAGATGGCTAAACCAAACAACTGAAATTAGAAATGGCTTGAAATATGCTAAATTGGAGTAGGGTAAAATATATAAGAGACATTATGGTCAACTGTCGTCATCAAAAAATTAGTAAAACAGTTTATGTATAATCTAAGTGAGAAGAGGTAGACATACTTCTAAATTATAAAAGCTAGATGGTGGAAATACCATGTTTCATTCTAAATTTATGAAAGAGGACCTTCAAAACCATGCATGACAGAGACTCCAAAAAGAGTGACAAGGAATGTAGATGCAAGTTGCAACCGACTTATGTTCTAGATTAATAGACTTCAATAAAATATGTAAGCATCCAATGAAAATATATCACAACAGTATTATAAACCACCTCTTACGAAAAAACATACAGTGAAATGCAACTCAAAAAAAAAAAAAAAATACTGATAAACGACCAGAAGAATAGACAGAAAAAGACATAGGTATATAGAGGAATTTTAAAGCAAGCAACAACTGCCATTATGAAGCTCGCACAAATTTATCGTTTACAATTTATATTTCAAACAGAGGTAGGGCACAGAGACACACACACATGCAACAGACTTGCAAAATGTGGATCGACAGGTTTGAAGACTGAAATTATAAACAGGGCCCCATCACAATCCAATTGCTTTATTCCTTTACTTTTGCTGCATGTAATTGAAAATGAATAATTATGGAAGCAAATAGGATCCCTACCTATAAACTACAGACAAAAGGAGTGCAGCAAACAAAATTTCAGATAGCACAAAGTCAGAAGATCAACTGACCCTCTTCAGGAATCCAGCACCAAATGCTCTGGTGACTTTTAATTGACCTTTCAATCGATCATTAAATACAGCTTGATTATCATCAGGGTGCTCTGCTCTTATTCTAAAAACTTCCTGCAGGCAACAGGCAAAATTAAAAACAAAAATGCTGTGAAACTCACATAAGTAAACCAATGCCATCAAGGCAGCAACATTTCCTCTCATATAAATGGTCCAAATTTCATTTGTTTTAGATAAAACCAAATCTGAATTTGAGAGGAAGATTCAATCTCAAGTAAATTGACCAAAAGATCTGGGTTGACATGAGTTTCATGAACAGTTTTTACTTCACATTTAAATGAAAACCAGTAAAGAAACTCACAGACCAACAAACAACCAACAACTGCTAATGGTGGATAAATGGAGTCTTGTATGAATCCATCCAACTTATACCAAGCAGATACAACTATGTACAAGAGAACACTTTTGGTATCACAACACACATCAAGTCAATTATATAACTACATTCACCAATACAGAAAAGGGGAAATGCACCTGTTCAATATTTGTGCTGTGATCTGTGGAAAGTTGAACAGCTCTCATTTTTAATCTGCAGATCGAAATCTCTCTATTTTTGTTCATCTGGTTTGCATGACTGTTTTGATTATGTATAGGGGACTCCTCTGAAATTCTATCTAACTCCATGCGTACCAAAGACTCTCTAGATCGATTTCTATGCCTCATGTCATCCTTGGCAAAACTTGGGTTAGGATGACGATCATTTGGTCTTTCTTGAGCCAAGATTACACGACTATCTCCAAGGTTCATGACATAAACATCTTGATCCTTCATCAGCATCACTA
>JANHAO010009448.1:0-18369 GCA_026873985.1 Saraca asoca
TGGCAGAAAATGGAACTTACATCAATAGGGATGGCTTCTGATGAGATGGTTGATTTTGACAGTAAAACTTGAGTTTCTATAAACCCAGCCAATAGTAACTTGTGCTCAAGATCAGATACAATCTACATGGACAACTCAAAAATGGCCTGTTAGTAGCATACAACTATAAAAGCACAGTATAAAATACACACATTGCTAGTAGTGTGACAGTTACAAGGAACACTTATTCAATATGTGTATGACTCCACTCATTATCTATGACATGCAAGACCAGAAAACAAAAGAGAAGATATGGTAAACAAGCTTAATAAATGAACCTAAAAGTCAATAGATTTGCAAATAACCCTAAGTATGGACAACAAGTGAAGATTGAAGACTAATCTTTAAGGCATCGGTCAAGCTAACAAGTATAGAGGCCAAACTAGTATATTAGCTACTTAAGCAGAACTTTCAAATGCAAAACATCTTTTTTGAGGAATACTAATTTGATGATCATGCCTACAATGCCAATGGCAAAGTCTGACTAACTAGATTTTTTCACAAATAAACAATTTCTACACATCATAAAAAAAAAATAATCATGAGAGGAGAGAATTACTCAGAGATGATGCAAATGTGATGAGCATAGGATCATAGTGTTGAACCCCTTGATTGTCAAGCTCTCTAATTGCATCAAAAACTGCACTAACAAGAAGAACAACATTGTCTGCGCATGCTAACACAACACTAACATTTGTCTTCATAGTATCCTACAATATTCAACTCATATGTTTAGAATGTCTTTTCATAAACTTTGAGGATCATCCCTTGAAAGTAAAAACTAACATATTCAAAAATACATGCAACATCAAACTTGATGCAGGCTTAAATTATTGACCACAACCTACATTGCAATGCTTCTTGAAAGCAATTTTTTTTCTTAATCTTATTGATATAAATTCCCATTCTTTCTGTATATTGTTCCATTTTTTTTGTCAAAATGTATTTTACAACAATTGTTGTCCAAAAAAAAATTAGTAGACCAGAAAAATTGCTAGCAATAATCATATTATTAGAAACAAATCAAACAAAACAATAGATTTAATAATTAATTATAAAAAAATCAATATGTGTTTTCATTCTCTAGAATAGAATGGAGGCCCAAATTACAGAATCAATTAAGCACAAAAGAATCAAATCTAATATAGAATGGAGTTGAAGCAGAAGTTTTGAAACCATACCTGAGCTGAGAAGCTATCGAAGTCAAAGTAGAGGCTAATGGCATGAGACAATAGCATGGGTGCCGTTGTCTAAGTCCTACGTTGGCCAACCTGCAGCATCCCAATGGGTGGTGGGTGAGCTTTAGCCATCCCGCTAGTCTTTTGCAGTGTCACAATGTCATAGAAAGTGAAGAAGTGTAAAGATTGAAGAAGATGTCCCTCGGTCTCTGTCCCACAGCCACCTAAAAATCTTCAAAACCCACAAATGCTGCAATTGAAAGGAGAATGAAAAGGGGAATTTTGAAATTTTTCTAGGAGATGGACTATGAAGGCAGAAAATGAGCTTCAGAGGAAGAATGAGAAGAAACTTGCTGGAAAGAAACAAAGTGAGGTTACTTCGAGTGTTTTTTTGAGAAAATATTACACTTAGAGACCGAATCAATCTATCTCTAATTGAATCAACAAATAGCTCTAAAATTAAAAACAAAATTGTCTCAAATTGCAACTGAATAAATTCGGTGGCTAAAGAATCCAGGTACAATATGGCGATCGAACTTTTCAATCGCAAAAATTTCTACAACTAATACAAAGTTTTCACAGTTGGCAATTACATGGTGACTGAATAGCCACCAAAATGCTTGTCACTGAACCATTTCGGTCACTAATTCGGTGGCTAAGTTCTTAAACATATAATATTTTCTATTCTTAGCCAATCAATTACAAAGTAGTCTCAACTCGGTTGCCATTAGAGATAAAAAAAATTTGATCACTAGTTTCAATTGCTAAAATGTTTTTTTTTTTGTGGTGATACAAATAGATCATATGTTTCTCCATATCCAATAATTTTTATGACACTTAATTGATGACCATAAAAAATAATCTAACATTAATATTGACTAACTCTGACCGCAACTAATAAATTAATTTATCTTAAAAAATGCCCACATTGACCCCCATTCTCTAAAACATATATAGTCAGATAGCTAGACTCAAGTAGTCAAAAGTATTTATATTTTATTAACACTTGGAACTTTTTGTGTTCACAAATATATACACACTGCGGAAGAAACAAATAATTTCAAAATATATAATTCACTAAATTTAAACTTTGTCTATATTTTCTAAAATAATCAGTTTAATTCCGTTGACTTCAACTTTAATATGTATTCTTTGCCTTTCATAGTGCAAACATTGTTGATATGAGAGAGAAAAAAATTGTTTCAAAATGTGATGTTTAAACACCATCCACCCATAAAGGAAAAAAGACAAGGTCTCAATAACTTTATTTAACATTATAAATAAGGATGGGAAAATTAATCACAGATAAAAAGCCAGACAAAAATTGTTTAAAAAAGACGAGGTCAATAGCTTTTGGTTCACTTTAAAAAAAAAAAAAGGACAAAAAAGATGACCGAAAAATGGCCATCATAATGATACTCTCTAATTAATGCGGACTTAAGGAATATTTTTTACCAATGGTTCAAGATGAGAAGAGTACGTTAGTAATAGAATCAGAATCAACTAATTAATACACGAGAGAGTAAGAATTTGATCAGCCATACAGAAATAGCATTTTAATTACTTATAAATCTTTCTTGTGAGGGAAGAAGAGAAACAATTAATATAGCATTCTCTTTATATATATATATATATATAGCTTTGAAAAGATTAAGATGTAAATGAATGGGCACAAATGTATATTTTGCAATATGCAATACCTTGCACAGTGTTTTTGCTTGAAGAGAGAAAATCCTTCCATTATAGATCATGTTCTTTGAAGAGAGAATAATTTACTAAATATATAATGTATGCACAAAGTACTAGGGAAAGAATGGCTAACCAGGATCACATTGGTTGTAGAATTCTTTACATCTGCATCAGCAGGGCTAAGAAACAATCCTATTGTGTGTGTTCATGTGATAAGAGGCAAGGTATAACATGACTATCCAAGTCAAATAGATGGAAATATGAAAACTTAACTATTAAACATGTTATCTTATGTTATATTTAATATCAGTTACTTTACATGTCAATTTAACAATGTTTATAAAATACGATTGTCAAAAGTCAAAGTGCGAGAAGGGCCTACCCAACAAAAGATAGTTAGCCTCAACTAAACTTAGACTCTTGAGACCTTAGGCACATAGTATGAAGGAATGACATGATAAGTAAACGATCTAGCCATTTTTTTAATATTTTTTTTCTAACTGGGGTAATTAATTGAAAGTGAATATTTTAGAGTCAAAATGTTATGGATATTTTCTAGACAATGCAAATTCGGTTGGCCAAGGCCCAATGGGAGACTAATCTAACCAGAAAAGGCCCAGATCAAGGAACGGGGGTCACTCAATGGAGGCATCAGCTCAATTTGACGTGAGCCGAGGACACCCTATGAGGCCACAGTGGGAACCAAGTTCGTTAAGGAGGACTCCAGCTTGCTGATTGGAGCGCATCATCCCAACCATCCTCTAGGAGACTCATCAGATGAACGTAGTGAGGCTAACCAACATAATCGGCACGTCGCTCAACACAACCTTATGTTGCTAAGCTAGCGAGCCAAGCATATGTATGGAAGTCCAGTTAGCAACTGGAGGCATGTATTCTGAACAGATAAGCTAACCTCCAAAATCGATACATCAGCCCCCAACAGTCTGACAAGGATTTGCCTACATTTAATGCCCGATGCCTACCATTTAATGCTCGATACGGTGAAAATAATCATTTTGCTATCTGTCAAATTACACTTGTAGCCCTCCCATCTTCTATAAATGGGAAGGGGGGATCACTATAAGATGTAAGTGAGAAATTGCATGCAGAAACTCTGCCAAAACAATGAGAGAACACTTGCATAGTGAGAGAGCATTGTAACTATAACTCTATTGGATTACATAGAGCAACCACAGTTTAACAGCAAATACAAACCACCATGGATGTAGGGGCTATACTGACTTTAGCCGAACCATGATAAAAATCCTCTGTCCATTGTCCATCCTCCCTCTCATTCTCAACATTTTTGTTCAAACTTGCATTGTCAACTTGCAATTTAGGGTGTTGGAGAACTGTCCTTATTGATTAAGATTTGGGTTCATCAAACCAAATTTTACAGTTAGTATTTTGGCGCTAGAAGGAGGGCCCCCAACTGCATTCTCTCTTTCTCTAATTGACTGTTTACCTACAATGGTGAGAGGAAAGACCACCAGAAGTTCTAGCACTGTCACTGGCTAACTGGATGGTCACGTACAGCAACCAGGATAAATGTTATCAGTCGAAGGCTCAGTCTTCCCTACGGCAGGTGCCTTTGCCACCCCAACAATGTGTGTTGCCATTGCTATTGCACCTTTCTTTTCCAATCAACCTGTTACCTTTAATACAAATGGAGTTCATGCATGGTTCTAGTGTCAGAAAATGCTTAAAAATACTGTGAGGGAGTTAGCTGATGTGATGAGGGCATTGGCTCAAGCATAAGCCCAGGGCGCACAAAGGTAAGTTGAAGTTGTTACACCCGGAAGGGGACCTCAGTAGCCTGGGGCCCAATAGGAGAAGGTTGTTAGATAAGAGCATCGGCGGGCTAGTTCTATTCACTCACTAATTCAAGGTTGAGATTAGTAGCTCATGGAGTCCACAAAGATGAACAAGAGGATGACCAATGACATTAGAGCTCACACCAAGAAAAAAGCTTGAGTGGGACCAACCTTGAGCGTAGATCAAACCGCCACTCCTCGGGCCATGAGCACAGCAGGAGGCATAAAACTCTAAATTGCCATTCCCATGATCATAGGGGTAACAGGAGTCATTGAAATAATAGTTGTCGATTTGAGACTCTAGACTCGATGATTGAAGAGGTCTAGTAGCTAGAAAAGAGACCCGCAACTCAGAATAGTCAAGACCACTATGAAGGGAGGCCACCATACACCCGAGAGATCGAGATCGAGCCTCTTCCATAAAGATTTAAAATCTCAAACATCCCACTACACAACAGGGACAACAACCCATACAACCATTTGGGCATGTTCAATGTCCAAATGGACCTCTAGACCACTAACCCGTTGGTGAAATGCCATGTCTTCCCTGCCACCCTTGGGGAGATACCCCACATGTGGCTCAGGAGTCTCTCTGCTTGAAGCATTCATAGTTAGGAAAAATGCCGAATGAGATTCCTCAGCCAATACAAAGCATTAAAAAAGTAGCTCATGTCGTCTTATCACCTCACGATAGTCTTTCAACGAAGGGATGAGTCACTAAAGGATTATATCACTTGGTTTACACGTGAGGTTATCAACGTCAAAAATCCTCAGATAAGAGCATCCTTACAGGCATTTCGGCTGGGCTCTATAAAGATGGTAAACTTTACACAAGCACATACAAGTCCTGCTAAGAGACCTGGGTGAGTTTTATAGCAAGCAGCTAAAAAAATTAGGTGGGAGGAGACCTTCAATTCAAAGAAGCCTAATCAAAAAGATGAATTGGGCGGCCTCAGTCAGAGCAAAAAGAGGGGTAGTAACAGGAACAATAGAGGTGGCCTGAAAAGTGGATCAAATGGTCAGCTCACAAAGAAGGCCAAGGGTGAGCAACCTCAGTGCCAAGGTCACTATGATAGCTACAACATTTTGTCAGACACCCCAAACCGAATTTTCATGACAGAGAGGGATAACAAAGACTTCAGAAGGCCCAAACCCTTAAAAGTTCCTCTTAAGCAAAGAAATAGGAACAAGTTTTGTGCCTATCATAATAAGGTCAAGCACAATACTTTAACTATTGGGCGTTCAAAGACACGATTGAAGACCTCATCAAAAGAGGTCACTTGAAGGATTATATGGTCCAACCCTCGGGATAGCGACCTCCATGGTCCCAACAACTAGCTCAACATCAGCGCTAATAGACTCCTGAACATGATAGGATGCCCTTAATGAGGACCATATTCACCATTCATGGTGGACCACATATCACAAGAGCTTCAGAAGGTCCCATGAGCGATATGTATGGGAGGCGAGATGTGTCATGCTTGCAAGGTGTGATAAAGATGGAGGACCAACAAAGAAAGCCAGGATGAGCTCTAACTGCATCACTTTTACCAGCAAAGATGCTCAAGGAGTGCATTCTCCGCACAACGACGTTGTGGTTATTCAAGCTAAGATCAATAATGTTGAAGTGTGGAGAATCATGGTTGACATAGGTGGTTTAGTGAATGTGATGTATCGGCAGTGCTTTCACCATATGGGTATAAACCCAAACCAGTTCAAGCCTTCTCCAGAACCTCTTTTTGGCTTCACAAGAGATGTAGTAGTCTTGGCGGGGCAAATTAGGCTTCCTATTACCCTTGGAGATTTAGGCTGTCAAGCCACTACCTTGGCTAACTTTTTGATCATTGACTCCTCACCAGTGTATAATATAGTGTTGGGGTGACCAGCCAACTTGTGACAAATAGTTAGTCTATGGTCCTCTGCGAGCTGGGGTATGGACCTAATAGGATTGCTATCTACAGTTCGTGGAAATTGCAAACATGCAATGGTTGTCGTAGACTATTTCACCAAATGGGCCTAGGCAAAGGAGCTTACGAAGGTTACTTCCATAAAGATTAAGAAATTTGCATGGAGAAATATTATTTGTAGATTTGGAGTCCCCCAATAGATCATGGCTGACAATGGGACTCAATTCAATAGCAAGCAATTCCTCAAGTCTTGCAAAGATCTTAAGATTACAAAGAGCTTCTCGACTGTTGACCATCCATAGGCCAACGAATAAGTAGAAGCCATTAGCAAGATAATCAAGCACATCTTGAAGATGAAGTTGAAGGCTAAAAAAAGAGCATGGGTAGATGAGTTACCAAAAGTACTTTGGGCTTACAGAACCACAGCCTATAGCACTACAAGAGAAACTCCTTTCTCAATAGTACATGGATTCGAGGCAATGATTCCAATAGAATTGGATGTGGCATCCTAATGAAGGATCACTTTTGATCAAGAAGACAATAATCAACTACTCGCCGTGAATCTAGATCTCATAGAAGTGTCAAGGGAAAGAGATTGGCTCAGGGTCATGACCTACCAGTAGAAAGTTATGAGATATTACAACAAAGGTTTCGAGCTCAAAGTTACAAACTTGATGATCTCATCCTATGGCTAATCTTTCCTGGCACTCGTAAGGCCAACGAGGGGACCCTAGGGCCAAACTATGAGGGCCTATACCTCATTAAGAAAGTTATTGGTCATAGAGCTTATCATTTGGTAGACATGGAGGGCATAGAATCCCCTTGAGCTTGGAATGCCAAACATCTTCACCCTTACTACCGGTAGAGGTCCAAATTTTGTAAATTATTCAAGAAATTGTAAAAGCACATAAGTGTTACCCCAAATTTTCATGTATGTATTTGATTATTTCTACATAAGATTTCAACAAAGTCTTGTGTGAGAAGCAAGCAATGAATTAGATAATGAAACCTAGATCATAATTTAGTGAGCTCTCATCCTTGTAAAATTTTACCAAGTCATGATTACGAAGCAATCAATGGAATTGAGAAAAGGTAAACAAGAATATTGCGAAAATCCATTTAATGTTCCATTCAATGAAGCAAAGTTCATACAAAGTTGCAAAAATGAATGTAAAGTTAAAAAAAAAAAGAAGTTATAGAAGCCCTAGCCTAAGAGGTTAAACTCTCAAGAGCAAAGCCTTCATGAAGTAAAGAGTCAGTAGGAAGAGTTATAGGGTCACCCATGGTTTGATCTTCGGTAGCTTCCATGAGCTACAAACCACTCTCCTTTTGATCGATACCCTTAGCTGCAGAAGCCTCAGTCATAGGCTCTCCACCCTTTTTGGAGGAACTAGCTTTGACTGCCCTCTTCTTAAAATGCTCCATAGTTGCAAGAGCCTCCTCGTTGAAGAAGGAGAAGTCCAACTCAAGATAATGCTTCCATAGAGTGTAAAAGAAGGTGCCATAAGTCTTGGACTTTGCCTTCTCTACTACTTCCGTGACCAAAGAGGCAATATCTACCCTGACGATGGCAACCACCTCCTTTCCGAGAGCAACTTCCTTCTTTGCTACTTCTGACTGCTTTATAGTGATCTCAACTCACTGCTCCACTTCCTTGGTTCATTGCTCTACTTCCCTGGCTTGCTGCTTTGCCAACCCAACTTACTACTCTATAATCTTGACCTACTACACTGCCCACTCAACACGTTTGAAAGTCAGGTCTAGATTGATCCTTACTTTTGTTAGCTTATTAGTCGCAATGCCAAGGTTCAATGCAATGGCTTCACGATCTATCACTTTGTGAGATAAGGCGACCTCAACATCCTTGACCTTCTCCCTCAGCTCTAACACTCAAGAGTGGTGATAGTTAGCTCATCTACAAGATTTTCTTTCAACTTGTCCTACGCTTCGAACACCTCATCTAGCTTCATCATCGTTAGCAAGTTCTGAAGAACTAGATAATTGAGTTAGATTATAAAGAAAGTAAAAGAAGCAAGATAAAGGGACTCTACTTACCACCAGGTCGTGATGAGGCGCATAGCCTAACAACCTCTCAGGGGAAAGTCCTCTGACTCCAACACTTAGATCCTATTGCGAGGCCCTAAGATCATGTCAACATTGACCACAAGGACGTCGAGATACTCCAATGTCTTAGAGTTAGGACTGGATTACTTCACGACCTCAGCCTCAGGCGAAGCTCACTTATGGGCACCCACTTTCTTCTTCCCCTTGCCCATCTTTTGTTTATTACCATGGACTTAAACGGGGTGGCAACCTTGGTTGCAACTATCATCTTGGGCTGAGAGGTAGGAACTAGCTCTTATGAAGGAGTTATTATTGAAATTGAGGGTTGGCTTCTAGCAGCAGGAGCTATGTTGGCATTAGGAGCCAATGAGGTCTCCTCCTCATCAGATGGGGATGTCAAGAGGATAAGTTTCATTATCTCCTTGTAATCCTTAAAATTGGCTAAGTCGATCTCCTTCATCGGATGAACTCCTATCTCTTTGGTGAGCTCAGTGTTTGGACTAAAGCTAGCCTATAGGAGCAAAAAAGGCTCTCGTCAAAGTGGAAGTCATTTGGGAGATCATCCAAGGAAGTGAACTGATCTAGCACTCCCACCTCCTTAGCTCAAAGAGTTAGCTTCTTGCTGATCCCATCTACAAAAGGAGACAAGCTAGAACTAAAGAAGCAAATGTGAATGAATCATTAAACTCACATGTCCTCAGCTCACTTAACAGGAATAAGGACAAAACTGAAATTTTTGAGGCCACACAAGGATAGGCATAAGATATAAAACCAACGGGTTTTATAATGTCTACCGTTGGGTTTCCCTTTGGTGTCCCCTTATGACAAAACCTTTTTATGCTCCATTGGCCAGGCCAAGAGGGAATAAAGATCGTCTAACGTGCTTATGCACCTAATCCTATACAGATAACATAGGACCTCAACCGATGGTAGTGGGAGACCATTCCTCAAATAAATTAGTGTTAGGGAGATGAACTAGACATAAGAATTTGGGGTAAGTTGAAACGAGCAAAGTTTCACTTTATTTAAAAAGTTAACAATAAATGGGTGCACCAAAAACCTAAGTCCCACGATGAGGTGCAGGAAGCTAATGGCAATGAACCCTCAGAGTGGACAAGGAGCATAGTCATCTGGGGAAGGCACTATAACGTGGCATCCCTTAGGAAGCTGATATGTTTGAACTATAGACTGGAACTCATGGAAACGGATAGATGAAATGTGTAGGCTAAACACCTGGCGATCAAAGGGTTATTGGCTTGTAGCTATCTCTTGGCCCACAATGATGTCTAGGCAAGCAGTGAAGTTCCCAATGACCTCACCACTCCTCGGTGTCACTTCATCAAGATGTCACACTAGCTCTATGCCCTAAGCTGGGGACATCATCTTCGTTCCTAATTTGGTGATAGCGGCGTCCATGACCTGTGCCCATCTACACAAAGGAAAAAGATTGGTCAAGTTGCTACAAGCAGACCCTACCCAAAAGCTAAGGATAATAGCTTTCTATGTAGCAGGCTATGCACACCTCAGATCACCCCATCTAGGACCTAGACTCCAGAAGACAAAGGGAACTCAACTGTTGAGCCACAAAAATCTAGAAAAACAAATCTAAGACTTAAAAATGATAATCAGAAACCCTAGAGTCTCCTAATAGATCAATTGAAGGACTTGAACCAGGAAAGTACATAGGCAAACAATTTCAGCCAGCACTCTCATTCTTCAACTGACAGCAGACAAGTCAAACAAGCCATAGAATAGAGAAATCTAGAAATCACAAGGTAAAGAAAAACTTACTGTGATTGATTGGAATGGAAAGTCTAAAACTGTGTGCAAAAATACTTTCCAAAGAGCAAGACTTGAACAGTAACTCAGGTACCAGAATGATGCCAATGGCAGAGGCAGCAAAAAGTGGTTGTAGGAACTAGTAGAGAAGACAAGCAAAAAGAGCCTGGGAGTTTCAAGTTTCAAATGGCAAGTGAGAGGGAGAAAAGAACTTCTTCAGTCGATAAGGCATGTGACGCCATCGCTAGATCTGAGAACCCTTTAACTACCCATGATCCAATGGTTCGATGAATGCAAGCAGAAAGCTGACAATAGCATGGCAGGAATGCCTACTGAAGGCAGGAGTAATTCTGACAGGTTAGTAGTAGAAATCCAAAAGTCACGAGCAAAGCTCATGGAATAATGCCAAATGGCTCACAAGATCACAGATCATGAATAACATATCAGAACTTCTAACTTGCTCTACATCTAAGAAGTGCCTTTGGCACCAAACTTTTGCATGGACATCAAGAGCCCACGTCCAAGAAGTGCTTTACACACCAAACTCTTACGCGAGCTGTGTCAAAGAAGTGACCTTGACACCAAACTCTTGCATGAACATCAAGATCCCATATCCAAGAAGTGCTTTATGCACCAAACTCTTGTGCAGGGCCACATCCAAGAAGTGCTTTACACACTAAACTCTTGCATGAACATCAAAAACCTCTATCCAAGAAATGCTTCATGCACCAAACTCTTGCACGGTCTGCTTCCAAGAAATGCCTTGAGCACTAAACTCTTGCATGGACAATATTGAGATACCATATCCAAGATGTGCCTTAGGCACCAAACTTTTGTGTGGACTAAGGCACTTCCATGCAACCTATCAAGACATCATGTCCAAGAAGTGCTTAGGCACCAATCTCTTATACAAACAAAGGCACTCCAGAGCTCAAATTCGTTGCCAACCAAGACATGCTAATATGATTGATTGATCATTCAATATGACACATATCCTTTTAAGTCAAGATTTATTGGCTCAAGCCCATTTATATAAATTTTATCTATATTATCTGAGGTCTATTGACCCATCAAACACTCTTTTTATCTAACGATTATCAAGTTATGGTTTGCAGGAATTATTCATGTTGCCATTTGCAACCTACTAAGTCAACAATGTGATGTGCTTGGAAGAACAAAAATGTTACCTAAAGTTTCACTAGAAAACCTCTTTCAATGAGGCAAATTTACATAAAAAGATTCAAAGTACAAAGACTGGAGTAAGCCCACAGCCATAATACGAAGGAGGAACTGGCCTTTTGGGAGACTGAATATACAAATACAAGATGACCTATAGTTGAATAAGGAAGAGCATAATCTCAACGATCAGTGAGATCAACAAGCAAGCCAAATTGCCCCAACTCTTCCTCAACTGCTTGAGCCAGCAGCTTATCCAACTTGAGCATCCTTAAGGAACTTGGAGTAGGAGAAGTGGAGCGACTGCACAAGTTTTCCTAATCCTCTTGAGTAAGGAAGGCATCCTTCAGCTTCTTCAAGCTATTTGGAGGCCTAGAGATAGTTGACACCACCATGTAGGGAAGCAAAGGAGTACAACTGGAAAGGCTAAATTACAATGAACCGCAAGACCAATGAGTAAGCCAAACAATTCCAGCTCCTCTGCACTATTCTCCTTCCAAGCTAAAAGCTCCTTCCTCAGCTTCGCAGCCCTTGGGTGATTGCAAAAGATGAATAGTTAGCTCGCCAGAGGACAAAAAAACAAAAAAAAAGGAGCTAAACTTATTAGCACCATGAGGAAGTTATGAGAAAATTACCAGAGTCCTCAAGGAGGATTCCTTTGCAGGACCCTTATGCAGTAGGCCATTCACGCCTTGCAATCTTATGCAGTAATCCATACACACCTCAGAGTGTTTTGGTAAAGGCTAGAGCTTCAGAAATATGAGGGGGCTCAACCAATGTACCCATCAGGTCATTCCATGAAGGATGAAGAAGAGTTTCCTGCACCTTATAGAGGCCAAGTGGCTTTATCAAAGAATCCAGTGGTTATTCAGATGTCCAAGATCGAATGGTTCATAATAGAGTAAGACTGCTACACTAACGGTTGGAGAACATCCACAATAAGAGATATGACCTGGTGCAGAGGAAATGAAAGATTGAAGCCTGAAATGACAACACAATAGGCTATGAGCAAAGACTTTTGACTATACAATAGACTATAGGTGAAGGACTTAACAACATTGTAGATTGCGAGCAAAGGCTTTGCCAGTAGATTACAACTCCCAGTCCACAAAGCGAGCTGGGAGTTGGTTGGCTTATATTATGTGTATTTTCTAGACAATGCAAATTGGGCTGGCCAAGGCCCAATAGAAGACTAATCCAACTAGAAAAGGCCCAGACCAAGGAACTGGGGTCACTTAACAGAGCATCAGCTCAATTTGACATGAGCCGAGGATGCCAGATGAGGTCGCGGTGGGAACCAGGTTCTTAAGGAGGACTCCAGCTCGCTGACTGGAGCACATCATCCCAACCATCCTCTAGGAGACTCATCGGATGAACATAGTAAGGCCAACCAGCATAACCGGCACATTGCTCAACACAACCTCAGGTCGCTAAGCTCGCAAGCCAAGCATATGCATAGAAGTCTAGCTAGTAACTGGAGGCATGTATTCCCAATGACAGGTCCGCTTGTAAAATTGACACATCAGCCCCCCAATAGTTTGACAAGGATTTGCCCTATATTTAATGCCCGATGCGGCGAAGATAATCATTTTGTTATCTGTCAAATTACACTTGTAACCCTCCCCTCTTCTATAAATAGGAAGAGGGATCATTATAAAAGGTAAGTGAGAAATTGCATGCAGAAACTCTGACAAAACAGTGAGAGAGCATTTGTATAGTAAGAGAGCACTGTAACTGTAACTTTGTTGGATTACACATAGCAACCACTATTTAACGGCAAATACAAACCACCGTGGACATAGGGGTTATAACGGCTTTAGCTGAACCACGATAAAAATCCTAAGTCCATTGTCCTTCCTCCCTCTCATTCTCATCTTTCTTGCTCAAACTTGCATTCTCAGCTTACAATTTGGGGTGTTCGAGAATTGTTCTCGTTGACTAAGATTTGGGTTTATCAAACCAAATTTTACCATCAACACAAAAAGTATATAAAAATCATCTATAACGAAAGATAAGATGTAATTTATTAATCAAAATATCTAGAAACCAAAATCAATGCACCAAATTTTACTAAGAATACAGTTGAAACTCTACCTCCCATCCAGATTCATAAGTTTAGCATTATAACATACAAGTAGAAACTAGAAAGTCATACTCAACTTTCAAAAATTTGGCATTATAACTTATAAGCAAAAACTAGAAAGTCAGAGAGAAAAGGTCTACGCAAGAAGAACATCTCGCTTTAGATTCCCAAGTTGTCCAACATTAATTTCATTAAATTTTTATGGTTTCACCCTGCTTTAGGATGAATATTGTTTAGAATACTAGATGCAAAGTACAAAACATACCCAATTTGATAAAGCTTACTTGCCTGTGAGAGATAGCTCAAAATATACATAGACACGGGAAACTTGATCCTGCCCAAATAGTTCAAAAGGAATATTCGACTAAACTGAAAATGTGGGCGAGTGATACAATAACTAAACACAAATTTATTTGTTTGTTCATGCCAGATTAAAAGTTGATTCAATTAGATGCAGATATGTTGATTTAACCATATTATTTTAGCTCAAATGTGATCTTTTCAATAAGTGATATTGTTTGCATACGATAGTAACTTTTTAGAAAAAATAATACTGAACAACATAATTACTAATAGTAACTTATTGACAGTTTGAAATGTGTGTCCTGATTTTAAATACAGGAAGTTACTTTGCTATAAGAAAAAACCAATAAAGTCATACTTCTATATCTTTCTTTTATGAAGATTTCAAATGTAATCTCCAAGCAATACATAGCAATGGTAACGCATAAAAGCTGAATACATGACAAAAAAAGAAAAGTTAATACACGACAAAAAAAGGTGAAGTTTCACATGACTTAGACAAAATTAGAATGTATAAAATGAATGAAAAATCTATCTGTAAATGTATAAAAATGAACAAAGACTAGTAAATCATAACGCTTAAAATCAATTAAGATCAATTGTAAATTTATGAACAGAATTACAATGGATCTTTGTACCACCCTCCATCTCATTCACGCAACGTCCATATGGTGCTAACGATAGGATGACCAATATCTAATAGGTGAAGGCACAATAAAACTTGCAAAATGCCAAGAAATCCGCTACGTCTTGTATTCTTTAGTAAGCATGGAAATTACCAATTCTTACCCACTTAAGAAGAAGAAACAAGATTGGAAATCCTTTATGAAGTTGCTGACCAGTGGCAAGATAGAAAACTCTGTAAGAAATGCGTTCAAGACAAGACATAATAAGAAGGGTGTCATTTCAAAATTCTTGAGCCATTGGTAAAGAGAAAAACCTCTTTTCACGTAAGAAAATCCAAAAGTAAATGAACCTTTTGTAGTAGAGGGGGTGAATTCTTTTTTATGTTTTAGTATGAGGGAGCTAGCCTTCTGAAATCTTCATATAAAATCATTAATAATTTAATCAAGTTCATGATCACATGAGTTCCTTCTATTCATTAACACGTACCAACTGAAGAAAGAATTCCCTCAAGACCAAATGATACAATTCATACACCTAATGGACACATAGCAGTCAACAACATTATAAGCAAGCCACTTTCTAATAACCAAGCCATTATCAACTCCTAACCTTTAAAAAAAAAAAAATCCAATTCCCTTCCGACTACAACTTTCATTTTTTCAATATAGTAGTAGCTCCAATTTGCTGTCAACAATGCATGTTTGCTATGTTATGAATTGTAACTATACTAGTGTTAGGGATATATTTTCATAGAGGAGAGTCGTGATTTTGAGAAAGTAAAGGACAAGAAAATTTCTGACCTTACAATTGGAAATGAAATCAATTGCATAGCCAAAATCACTTTTAGAGATCAATTCTAGTGTACTTTAAAAATTAGGGACGACTCTTTCATTTTGAAAAATCAACATAAAATAAAGCAATTAAAAGCTAAAATGACAAATTTTGAACAAGTGACTAAAAGATATAGCTATAAAATGCTAAAATGGAAATCTAAGTAACTGAAGTCAACATAGTCCAAAATGAATAACCCTTGGGCAATGGCTAGTGGAATGACCTGATAAGGTTGTTAAGTGATGCCCAAACCCACAATAGCGTGAGCTACTTAGAGGTAATAGTCCCAAATTACGGAGGGCCATGATCAACTAACAAGACCCCAAATCAATAACAAGCCGATTGACTTAACCAAAGCATGGTAATTAGGCCCATGCTTGACAATGCAGCCCATTAATGATTGATAACAAACTGATATAATTGAGGTCATGCATGAATGACATGACTATATTCCCAACTATGCAAAGCGAGAATCTCGTTCAATCCAGGAGTATGGCAAAGACACATGGCTGCTTGTAATTTACCCATAAGCATGATCGAAGGTTTGATCAATACCTATATAAAGCCATTAGGTAGCTCTCTTACTCAATTAATCTTATTCTACTTATCAAAACTTTGCATCTAGAATTAACTTGAGTATCAGAGTTTGCTTGATGGACCACTTTTGTCATGCATCACTGACTTTGTTCCCTATACAGGCCATCCTACAATACTGCCCAGTCTTCCTTTGTTAACTAGTTCTTCATGTGACATCATTTATGGCTTTCCTAGCCACCAAAATGTCACAACATTCTGGCTTTTGTTCTGCTCAGGTTCCGTCATCTTTGAAAAAGCGTTGCAAATGGGTGCGAGAAGAGAACTAATGGGACCAAATGGTGTGAATCAATGCAAATCGATCAAAATCAATGAATTGGACAATTTAAATTGGTTTGTTCCAAATTTTTTTTTTAAATTATAAATTTACAGTATTTAAAATGTAATACTTTTACAATTTCATATCAATTGAATTTGTATTATTTTTTAATTATTTTTAACATAAATTATTATTATATAACGAATTAATAGGTGTCCTGTGGAGTTCAATTGTCTATCCTATTTTAAAAGCTATGCCATCACCAAAGGCTAAAGTCACCCTTTTATGCAGTTGGGATTTGCAAGTTTTTAAAAAATATTTATATATTTTGTAAACTTCCCACAAATTTTTTATAATTAGTTATAATTTTTTTTATAAATAATTAAATTTTTTTTATTTTGCTTACAACTATTGTGAATCTGTTACTTATAAAGCCCATAAAAACTGTCATCATGTTATTTTCATAATTTATCATGTTATTTTAATAATTTTTTTATTGATTTCTAGAAATAGACATAACAACAATTAAGTAAAATAGTAAAATTTTATAACTTGTGATTGTTTTGAGCTATAATATAATAATTAAAAAATAATTAATTTGTTTTAAAGTTTTAATAAAAATAAAAATAAAATTATTTATAGTAACATATATAATATCATGCAAGATTTTAAGAATATCATGGTTTGCCATTTGATGCGCTCCTATTGTGAGACAGTTTAAAACAAAAGTGTCAGAGCTGGCATATCTCTTTCCCTACTCCTTAGTCAACTATTTTTCCCAAACAAAAATTCTACCATCCTTTATTGCAATTTGATTAGAGTTGGGTCGGTTTATTGGTCAGATTTGTTCCCAGTGGGATTCTTATTTCTCACCCTGCCTCAGTTGCCAAATTAATTTTCTTAATGTCTCACTTTTTATCACGTCATAATATTTTAATTTTTTTTATTTATCGGTCTAGAATTGTTCGCATCGTTCCAGAATAAATAAATTTAATCAATAAACTGGATCAAACTATAGATATTATAAATAAAATTAAGATGTCTTTAAAACGAACTAAAAACATTTGTGTGCTTATTTTATGCAAAATTTATACAAAAATAACATCTTATAAAATAAATTGTAAAAATATAAAATTTTCATCAAGTTTGGAATTTTTATAAAAATTTTTAAAAACTGAAGAGTATGGATAACAGTATTACTCTTAAAAATAAGATATTTGGAACTGTAAACAACTAATCTTCATTATTAATTCGACAGAATTATCTTGATTAGGAAACTTAATTCCTGCACGGCTGCAAGAATTGAACAAGTCAAGCAGTTGGACGATCAGCATCATCTTTTAATTTTACATGACCATTTCCTGTATATATCACACGGAAGCTTCATGTCCATTCAGTGGCAGAGTCACATAACACAAAGAGGCGTCAATTCAAGCCCCCTGCTGTGTGAAAAAATTTATATAACTGTGTCATAAATACTAGTTTAACCTCTAAATAAAATTTAAGTTGACCCCATTAATATTTTATGAAAATGATTTCAACTCAAAGTATTAACAAGTGACTACTTGTTGTATGATGAAAAACGCGACTCCCCGAGGACGAGTCCGTGAAGACAACAAAGGTGAATCCTAGCGAGAAGTTTTCAAGATATCTCGCTGTAAGCAATAACGACAATGGAAGTCACGAGCGCTCACTTGATCATGGTCTAAGGGGTTATCCTTTGACGATGGCACAACTCAGCAAGCGATGGGTCCAAGGGACGGCCCAGTAATCACTCTACCAGCGTTCGCTCCCCCAGCGACTCTCACGGATACTTCAAAACTGTGAAACCCTCGCTTGGGACAACATTGCGTCTTGCCTGATGCAAGGACAACTACAAACCTGTATGTCGGCCTAAGAAAACCTGCTTCCGTAGCCTATGAACTGAAAGGAGTCTTTTTACCACCCATACTTATTTATTTGATGTGACACAACTGTAACTTGTAATTAATGATCAGAGCCCATCCTTCCTCTATAAATAGGATGA
>JANHAO010009449.1:0-18363 GCA_026873985.1 Saraca asoca
AAAGGTTCTGGTCATAATCTGAAACCTTTTCCAGAGAGGCTATATGCAATCCCTCCCAGAATTGCTAGTGGCTCTGTTCCTGGAGATTCTGTAGAGAAATACCAGGATGACAACAAGAAGTGGAAAAAGCATGTAAATGCTTATAAGAATATTAATAAACTCCTAGATTCTGGAAGGTATCACAACATTATGGATATGAATGTTGGAAATTTTTTTTCTTTCCCTTTTCTTTCCTCTTATTTTCTTTCCATCTAATCAGCAAAACTACATTTTCTTTTCCTTTTCTTTTCTCTTATTTTCTTTCCAACCAATCAACAAAATTAAAATTTCTTTTTTTCTCATTTTATTTCCTCCCATTTTCTTTCTTCGATTTTTTTCTTCTCTACCAATCAGGGGGTTAGTCTTCCATATAATGCATGAGGAATTTTGTGTATCATTTTTATTATTTTAACAATATCTTCTCTTGATTATTAGTCATCTTAAGCTAATATGGATAAAATAGACAACCTATTTTAGTATTGACCAAATATGCACACACCCCAAATTGAAGCTAATAATCTGAGATGGCTTATGTAGCCGCAAGCCTACAGTTGCAGGCCAGGCCTGTCAATGGATGCCCCTCAAATTAGCTGCTTTGGAATGAATTCTCTAAACAAAAACAACATAAAATAGAAACCAATAACCCTGTGAATATATGCAAGAACAAAGTAAATGCAATATGATTAAAACTATGATATTTTATATCCATCACTGGTTTATAAACTGCCAGCAGTGGAGGAAGGAGGAAGAAGGACTTGTTTACTTCAACTATGAAACAGGAATCTTGCAAACTCAGGTACGAAAATGCTATAGATCAAATTGTTCCTCCCCGTTGAAAAAGAAATAAATAAGACTTTAAGACAAGATATACATCAGGCCACAAGGCTGTTTTAGAGCAGTTATTAGCATGATTTTCTTTTCTCTTGTGTGTGTGGTTTTGTTTTGTTTAGTTACAAAATCGCTCTCTTCCTTCCAGCAAGGAGGGGAGCCTTTGCAACTGCAGGATTTCTTGCTGAGAAACGGTATCATGAAAATCAAACCAGCACTGTTTCAATGTGAAGCAGCCTTTAGACTTTGTTAAAGAAGCTTATCACAACAGCGCCAATATATTGCGTCGTTAGTAATTGTTAGGGCTGTTCCATTACATTACATGCTCATCATCAAGCAATTTTGGTTCAAAGCAATCACTGTTCTCAGATTTGGATTTCTCTACTCAATGTTCCTATCCAAAAATAATTGTTAAGGCTGTTCCATTACATTACATGCTCATCATCAAACAATTTCGGTTCAAAGCAATCACTGTTCACAGATTTGGATTTCTCTACTCAATGTTTCTAGCCAAAAAATACAAACTTCTTAATCAGACAATTCAGGTCACAGAAAACCTGAAAGTTCCATAATTCACGAAGGCAAAATTAATGGACAGAAGAAAAATAAGAGGTAATAGCTATGTACCAATATGACACTCGAGATTAGTAAGCTAACAATTCTTACACTTCCATTGCATCAAGCTTTAGAACTACATCAGCACGACAAGACCAAACCAAAACCTAAAAGAAACGAAACATCAGCCAGCACCTTCGTCTTTTGTATGAAAATCTAATCCCTGCAATTATAGTACACACACACACACACTATTGTCAAATACTACATCAACGTATTGTACTTGTCAGACTACAGGAATTTACAAGATATTTCTTTCTCAACTTTGTCCTTTAAACAGATGCACTAATGCTACCTAACTGACTATGCCCACTTTCAGGAGCTAAAGATCAAATCTTCATCCCTTCGAGCTTGGACTTGTTTGGCTTCGAAAGTATCTTCATTTGGTCGCACCCAACGGCTATCCTCTTGAAAAAATAAAGGAAGTTCGTTGAGAAATCGAACCAACAATCTGCATAGGAAGAAAGTACCTAACTCCTCATGTCTGTCACGTAATTAATCACATCTACCGTAGTAAAAAACGAAATGAACTAACTCTGACATCACCGTCTTGCCATCTGCCAAACCCTATTACACCAAATCAAGCTGAAGCAACCGCCTCAAATAATTGGTCGCTGCGCCGTTCGTCCCCAAAAACCCCGGCACAGGAACGGAACTTGGGGGCGGCGATGTAAAAATAGTCGATCCAGCATATATTCCGTCCTTAAACTCCGAAACCCTAATCTGCTTCTGCACCATCATCTGTACCGGACCCACCCGATCCGCGGATCCCAAAACCAAACCCAAATCATCTTCGCGCTTCGCCCTAATCTCCCGATTCTCAAGGGATATACCCATCCTTTTACGGTCATCCTCCGGATTCAACTTCTCCCCTCGCTTAAGAATCTTAACCTGACCCATAACAAGGTTCGCAGCAGGGCCTTTCGACGCCACAGATCCATCGCAAAACCGGATCCGATCACGATCTTGCTGATTGGCCTGTCCAGCCACGGGACTTCGCTTTCGGCGGCGATTCGGGAAACCATGGGAGTTTCGTGATCTAACGGGAGAGGTTGATCGTGTTAGGGTTTCGTAGCGAAACCGAGGTTGAACGCAAGCATGAGAGCGAAGAACGACGGATACCATCTCCGTAGCTATAAGAAAAAGAATGTTATTCGCCGGTAATAGACAAGAGACTACTTAGTTCTCACAACGAAGAAAGGCAACGCATGTTTGGGATTTATATGGAAGAAGGGAGGAGACCAACCACAGAAAAAGGCAGTGATAACGTGTCCGCAGATGTGCTTTTGACGTATTGAACCACGACACGTGTCTATAATATTGCGGACTCGGCCTGGTCGGTTGGGGCATGAACCGGCTTCTGGTCGAGTTTCCAGAAGCGCGGGATCCAAGCTGTATGCCGTCTTCTTCATTGTACTTTCTTTTATTCTTATTTTATTTCCACATATTTCTCCCCCTTTTTTTTCCCGTTAATAATAATTTCTATGGCTGATGGATTTTAAAAAAAAAAAACAAATTTTTGTTATGATTTCAGCTTGATTTATCATTTTCAATTAAAAAATTTTACATGTTCAAACAATGAAAGATCATAATATTGTTGGATAATGCTATTTATTGTTTTAAAAACATATAAGTGATCACAATTCAATTTTAAACTATAGCATTATTTGAGCGTTAGATTGATATTTTAAATCACTAGCATTCAACCATGTTATGCACAAATATTATGTAAATAATAACTTAATTGGATTTCATGTAGATAAAATACATAATTATTATATTTAATAATAAGATCATAACATATTTTAATAATAAAATATAAAATCATAAATTTTTTTATTTTTAATATAAATTTCTAAGGGCATGATTATTTAAAAAATTATCAAATAATTATTTCATTTATCTAATTTATTTAGAAGTTCAAAGTTATTTCAAAGTGATTCTTATTTATTTATGTAGGAGTTTAAAGTGTGACATTATTTATATAGGATATATTTTTCGTGTGGTAACTACATTTAAAATTAGGTAATGAGTCCAAACATCAGAAGAACTTAATCTTCACATTGGCTTAGGTTTAACTTATAAAGAATGAAAAATAGCTTAAATTTAACTTTTATTAATTGATACAAAACAAAGACACCAACCCTATTATTTTAATATATTAATAATTCGAATATGTTTTGCTTGGAAGATTCTCCAAGATTTCACTTTTGTTTCCTCCCAATAATAGCCACCATTATTGGCTTAAGCCTCTTAGTTTGTCACGCAAGAAAATACACCCTGAAGATCATTTGAGGAGAAAATGCACTCTTAAAATCTGTAGACTTAAAAAAATTATTTTTATATTTAGATTAATATAAATTATAAAGTTTACTATTTTTAAATTTGCTTCTAAACAACATGGGTCAAAATTCATATAAATTAGTTAGTTCATTTATGATTCAAA
Source organism: Saraca asoca (assembly GCA_026873985.1). Taxonomy (NCBI): domain Eukaryota; kingdom Viridiplantae; phylum Streptophyta; class Magnoliopsida; order Fabales; family Fabaceae; genus Saraca; species Saraca asoca. The sequence goes on from JANHAO010009449.1 coordinate 3,929, forward strand.
GGTTTAATTTGACCAATTAAACTAAGTACTTTACCATAACAAGGTTTAATTTTCAAGCCCAAAGACTCTTATCTTTAGTGAAATTGACAAGTAAATCATAGGATTACAAGAGATAAAATTCCTATAAATTAAGAAATTAAAATTTTAATTTGTTTGTCATATATTTTGTGTAATTTAATACACGAAATTTATATGTATAAAATCATTCAAAGAAATTAGTTGTAATAAAAATGGTGTGCCCTTTCCTCGGCACTATCTGATATTAATTGGTTTTAGTACTATGTTCAAGTTGGTTAATGATGTATTGACACAAGCGCACAAATTAGTTTTAGAGTTTTATATCAATCTCATATTTGTTTATCTAGTATTTTTGTATTGTATATTTCTACTGAATTATTGAGATAACTCTTTGAGGAAATTACAAAACAAATTTGATGCATTTGTGGAGTATCGATGCTCAATTGAAGGTAGAGTTTTGAAGATGTTTATGGTTTTTGGAGAGGATGGTTTAAAAGATTTGATGAAATTACTTGATTTAAAATTTGAAGATTTTTGGTGATGGAATTTATGTAAGGTGGGGATTGTTAATTAAAATTTTATCCAAATTCTAATTGTCATTTATTAGTGATTATTTCCTATTTTAAATTTTCTTTTTATCTAAGTTAGGTTTCTTATTGGATAAGGGTTATAATTAGTTGTTAAGTAAGTCTAAGTTTAATAAATACAATTGTATTACAAGTATGCACAATTTATCGAAGAGATCAAGGTGTGGCAATGAGAGATCTAGTATTTGAAATCCTTTATAGGGGTTACTTTAAATCCCACAAAGGTATATGAGGTCCTATAATTTCCTTTCACTCTTTTGTTGAAATTGTTTGTATTAAGAATAAATAGTATATACAATGTTAGTGAGAATCTATGTTGTCGACTAAAGAAAGATTGTAAAATATTTTGAATGTATTTGACATGTGAGTTTAAAAATAATTAAATCACTTTGTATTCTTCCTTTTATTTACTTTGTTTCTCATCTTTGTTTGTGGAATGAATTAAAAACTAAATCATGTTAAATATTTATATTTATGATTTATTATTTCTTATATTTTAAACTTTGTTATTGCACTGCAACGGCCAGCCTTCCCAGCATTTTATTTTGTGCAAAGCAAATATTGTTAAGTAGGGGTGGTAGTTTAGCTAAGTAGTTTGACTATTTGCTCGATTTGATTCATTAATTGCTTGTCTTGATTTACAACTCATTTATATCAAACTTGAACAAGAAAATTAGCTCATTTAGTTAAATGAGTTGAATAAGATTTTTTCTTGCTCGGCTTGTATAGCTTGCAAGTAATTCAATTATATATTTTTATCTTTTATTATATATTTATCATTATAATATAAAAATTAATTGAAGTTTTAGTCTATTTTTTCAATTTTTAGTTTATAACATTTAATGGTATTTATATTCATATTGATTATTATCTTTTTTTGAAAGATGATTATTATTATTCTTTAACTAAGTCTAGTTATGAAATTCAAGTCCAAGTCGAGTTGAGTTTGAACACAATTCTATGCTTGTTAAAGTTCTCAATATTTACTAATTTCTGTTAACTCGAATTAAGTCGAGCTTGAAACTTTACAATTTTTTATCAAGCCGATCAAGCTCAAAACAAAATATTAGTACTAATTCAAGTTCAAGCACCTTTCTATTTTGATCGAGTTATGCTGGATAACATTAAAGCTCAACTCAATTTGATTCCACCCTTATTGTTAAGATACTTGTTACGGTTGATGAGATATAATTAAAATAAATGTCTTATTATAAAATGTATATACATAAAGAATATATTAAAATGTTTACAAACTGTGAAATTCATAAAAAAGTTTGATTTGCATTGTAAATCAAGAGTAATTAATAGCTATTTATTAATTAAAAATATTATCCGAAGAATTATTAAATAATAATGATAGATAAATTTTCATTTACATATATTTCCATGAATTTAAAGTGTAATATTATTTATTTATTTAAGAGTTAGGATATGTTGTTATACTTTTGTTGTAACTATATTTGACTCCAAACAATGGACTTTTAAAACTACAAGAAATCAATATTTATCAAGAGTGTGTTTGATAAATTAAAAAAGAAAACTACTTTTTAGTTTATTAATTTAGGTAAATAGTTTTTTTATTATATATTTTAGAAGTATTTGATAAATTATTTTTTTAAAGTTTTACTTTGATATGATTAATAAAGTAATTCTTAGCTTTATTTAAAGAGAGTTTTTTTTTAATTTTTTTTCTAATTTTATTCATCTGTTTTAAATTAATTGACTACTCATATCCTAATCTGAAAAAATATTTGGGAAAAAAAATTCTTAAACCCATTCTCTTTCCTTTTTATCAAAGACGGATAAAAAAAAAGTTCTTACACATTATTACATATTTAATATATACTCATTAATTTAGCATCAATAAATAAAAAAATTAACAAATAAATAAATATGAGATATCGTAAAATAAATTAATTAAATTTTAGATAATTATATTTTTATTTTAAATAACTTGATTACATGAATAAAACTTATCTTTAAAATAAATATAAATTAATTTATTTTATATTTCTGTTAATATTAATATATTATTTTATATCAATTAGATAATTAATAGTAAATTTTATCAAAATATTTATAATATGATCAATTAATTTATCAACCTTATGCTAATATTAAGAATTAGTTCCGCTAAAGTGATTCTAAAAGTGTGGATATAAATGGATATTCTATAGATGTTAAGAAAAGGATTGGAATTGTCTCCGATAGATGTAGCTGCAATTAGCTTATTCACCAGCATGTGGTCCATATTTTATAACGTGGACCTTATATTAATAAATAACCAACAACTTCAATTGTATATATAGTACATAATCAAATTTTTAATAAAACAAAAGAAAAATATAAGTTAATCTTTTAATTTTAGAATAATTATATTTAACATTCATAATTATTTTCAAAATTATTTATAATTAATAAATTATATTCAATATTCATCTTTATATGTAACTTAAAAGATAAATATATTTAGTTTGATATGAAAATTTATGAAAAAAATTAAACATAATATAAAAGACTTATGATTGAAATTTGGGAGCGATTTAATTTATGTAATATTTTTCATCATTTTAAGAGTATGTTAATCATTTTGACATAATTATATTATTTAGTGCCATGTGAATAAGAAATTATATTATATGATTATAATTTTTATATTTTTATATTTATATTTATATAATATGATATTTATTTTTTTTTTAAATTATAATTTTTTTATATGAATATAATTTATTGTTTATAAATAATTTTAAATATAATTATAAAAATTAAAAATAACGAGGGTAAATTAAAACCATCCGCCTAAAGAAATACTAAGTTATAAAATGACTTCCTAATTTGGCTTTTAATTGTTCTCTTTCTTCCGAGATGGAACGATTAATTTATCATTACCGACCTGGTGCGTGCAATATTAATTTTTAATCAGAACATCAACTAACGCTATCTGAAACTACGAGATGCCATCTGTCCTGCTGTCTGTTGCACCGAGTCCATCCTATTTTGTCTTCTTCTTCGACCCACCTGTGCCGAAATGTCCGAAAGACTACCAATTACCACAATAGAGTGATAAACAAAACAATAAGAAGATGGGGATTGCATGTGCAGTACCATGACGGTCCAGTCAAGAGGTTCGATTTCGGACCCAACTCATACTACGTGTACAGACTGGGGACGTATATAATAGAGCACTGGAGAATGATAAACTGTTCCGTAGAAATCGAAGGAATTTACTTTTTTTTTACACCAAACGAAAAGAATAAAAACGGAGGAGGAATTTGATAGCCGCGTCGCGTCGCGAACCTTGTCCCCTGTCTGATCTAGCTGCCACTGCCAGAGATCAATTGAAGGCCGAGGCAGCAGCGGGAGATGGAGGCAGCGACGTCGGCCAATAAGTCGGAAAATGGAAGCGCTAGCGGTAGCGGTAGCGAAGACAGAGGGATGTTTGAGTATTTTGGGTGGGTGTATCATTTGGGGGTGAATTCCATTGGCCATGAGTACTGTCATCTTCGATTTTTATGCATCAGGGGCAAGTACGTCTTCATGTACAAACGTGATCCTCATGAGCATCCCGGCATTGTATGTTTTCCTTTCCTTTCCTTTCTTACCATTCTGTCTCCAATGCGACGGCTGCACCGTTTGTTTGGCATTTAAAATCGTAGATGGGGTGACTTTTAAATGAATCGATTTTACGTTTGATAGAATCATTGGATTTTATTTCTAGCACTATAAGATGTAGCTGATCATTTTTTTTTGTGCAAATGGCATCATGGAAACAAAGAGGAGCAGGTCTTTATATAACTTTCCTCCTATTCTGGATAAATGGTGTATTGGTCTCAAATCCTTAACACATCTAAAACACACACATCCTCAAACTCAGACTTGGCTCAGGATCATTTAGTGTCAAAATGTGGAGCTAAATTGAGTTTAGCAACTGCTATTTCAGCTGACCCAAGCTCAAAATTTACTTTTGTACATAGCTTAGCTAGCAGAACCCTTTAATTGCGGTTCCTGTCATGATTACGGTTGACAAGGTGGGAAAATGCAGTCGTTGTGTGGCAAAATTGTGGTTGTGGGATTAGCAAACAACAATGTTGTGGTTGCAGACCACAATTTCAAACCTGTCTAAGCTTTGGCATTCCAGGATTGCCCTGGTTCATTTACACTTTCCTGTCTCTTAAATGTTTTAGAGAATTTATGGTGACAACATATATGAAACTAAATGATGGGAGTATCTGTTTTATTAGAAAATTGAAAAAACAAGAGAAACTGATAGGATCAATAGTTGCTACAGTTATGCTCATTTTATGCAGTGTGGTACATTTGGCAAGAGTCCTTATAAGTTGATTTTGTTTTTCCACTTTGTTTCATTATACAAGTCTTCAAAACCTGTCAACAGAAACTACCCCAAATTATGGGGCAAATATGACTGTCACTGGATTCTCCAAATAGCCTAGAACACATGATGCTCATATTGCATTTTGTGTTGAGCCTTTTAAGTACCTCTGCAAATGAAAGTCATTTTGGAGAGATTTTTGGATTCCATAGAGGGAAGAAGGAATTAATCCATTTTGCTTTTGTTTAAGAAAATGGGAGGAAGAAACTTTCAACAATACATTCAAAAGAATTAAGAGTTGAGATCCTTCAAACAATACAGCGGAAATCGATCAAAATCAAGCAACCCAACAGAGACTCCTTTCACAAACTAATCCATCATTCAGGCATTTGGAGGTCTGAGAATTGCAAGAATTGTGATCATCTTGTAAAGTGTAAAAAATTACTGTCCAGGGACCACTGTATAAAAGAGAAGCGATAGAGATGGGGACAGGTTCTTGAGAGGGGAATTATGCTAATTAAGGATCTCCCCAGTGGATTGCCACTTTCTGTCCCATATCTCTACTATATTTTGCTATTTTTATGTGGGGGGAAAATTAATTGTACTCACTTAAATCAATTGTTACTTGCTGTAAGTATTTATTATGATACCTTGATTATCAATTAATTCCAATAATTTGTTTAATGATATTATGGTTACCAAACTTCACTTTGCGCAGAAACCCATTAGGCAGGGTGTTGTGGGGCCCACACTAAAGGTGGAGGAGGTGGGGCGCCGGAGTGTCAACACAAAGGTAAAACACTAGTAAATTATATGCAGCATGTCTTTATATTAATAATTTTTTTTATAGAAAAAGAAAATATTATTAAAATTAAATCTGATGATTTATTGGTCCATTGAAAAAAAGATATGTTGCATTGGTCTTGATGATATATTCTTAGACAACCTTTTTATTTTGTGAGCATTCAAGATCAATTTGTATAATTTGTAAATTTGATGGAAGCTGAATATTTCTTTTATGTTGTGTTTTCAGGATCTTTATGTTCTAAGATTTTATAACCGACTAGAAGAGACACAAAAGGGAGAAGTAAGTTTTAGCTTTGGATCATTTCAATTTGATAACCGCTGATAGTATTCAGAAGCTACTTACCATATAACCACATTAGCATGCTAACATATCTGCATTTATGTGTCTTTGTTGAAGAGATTATGTGTTGTATGGTGAATGATTTTTCCTGCCATATAATCACACTGGATGCTAATGTATTTGCATTCTTGTGTCTTTGTTGAAAAGCTTATGTGTTGTGTAGTGAATGACTTTTTTACACGTCATAGGTATTTGAGGTGTTTACATTTTTTCAAAAAAAATAATTTCTTTCATATGTACTTTTTCTTTTATTCCTTCAAGATTGCTTGTGCGGGCGCCGGGGAAGTGCATAAATGGATGGAAGCATTTGATCATGCCAAGCAACAGGTATGAAAAAATAACTGGCAGATTCCAATTTTAATATGGGATGTATATGTTCTAGGAGTTTGATTGTTGGAAACTAGGCTTGATTTTAATTGATCTTTTTCAGCAGTAATTTTTTTTTTGGGTGTGTGTGTGTGTGTGTTTTTTTTTTTTTGGGGGGGGGGGGGGGGGGGTGTTTGTATTGAGGGTTTGCTTCAATGAAATTTTGAAGCATAAGATTCCTTCTAAAGGATAAACAGGAATACCTGCTTTGCTTAAAGAACATGGCATGCATTCTTTATCCAAATTACCATGTAATGCTTATGCTTGATCTACTCAATATGTGCTTTATCACAGGCTGAGAATGAGTTGTCTGGAGGAGCTAGTGCCAGAGACAAACTTAATATCGAGGCTGAGTAAGCCTGTTTCTCATCTTACGTGCACTCATACAAATACTTGTAAAGAATTAGCAGGAAATTCCAATGCTTTTAGTACTCTCAATTGTCTCTCTGCTTTATTTCATTTTTGTTCTTTAAAACTCAAAAGTTATTTGATTGTTGGGTAATTTCCAGTAATATGCCTTACTGTTAGATTTTATTTGTTCTGATAAATATGTTTTTGCATTGGGGTTGATTAAATTTGCATTGTTAATGTTCGGATCACTATGTTAGTAATATGGGTGCTCACAGTAGTCAGCAGTTCGTGTTTAAGATTTGATTTTCTCTGAGAATTGATTCTCAACGGGCTTCCTTAGAGGTTCTCTTTTTATTAGATGATTTCATAATAGATGGACATATCATGTTTTCTTATCAATTCTTATATTTCATTTTTTTTATAAAAGAAGAAATTATATCATTATTGTGGAAGGATGATTTCTTATATATCATTATTCTTTATGTTGTGGAAGGATCAATCTTGAAGGACGTCGACCAAGAGTGAGGCGTTATGCTCATGGGTTGAGGAAGCTCATAAGAATTGGCCATGGTAAATTGACAGGCTTTCTTTACTTTACTCATGGAGTGCTTTTTGAGGTCTGAAAATGCTTGCTTACTTTGTAATTTTGACATATTTATCCCATAATATCATTAATATGTTATGGATGGATGGATTGGAGAACATGGTACACCTTTTGCCCATATTTGCCAAGTCTGATGGCGTTTATATTTGCTTTTCTACATTGAAAGGAGATATTAAAGTTACTGTATGAATTTCTACTGGGACTTTGTGAGGGTGGGGAGATAGGTGTATAACTGCAGTTATGGATCAATATTAATTATGCATTTGCTACAAGTCCTATTTTTCTTTCCTTTTATTGTTGCTGGGTTACTGCATGAGCACTGTTCATTGTTATTATATACCTTGTTCCTGTAATTTGTAAACAAATTGACAAGGCTCTTCCTTTTTAATACTCAAAGGCCCAGAGACACTCTTGCGCCAATCATCGAAGTTATATGGTAAGCCAGATGGATTTGAAGGGGAAAGTGGAGATGCATTTGAAGCACATAAGTGGAAATGTGTTCGTACATTGGATGGTACTTTTATTCTGCCCATTACACACTCTAGTGGCCTATTGCCAAGCAATGTTTTGCTGCTTCAAACCTCTTTTCCCTTTAAATGATTTGTTTTGTTAATATTCTCAATTTATAATTCAAGGAAAGAAGACACTTTAAGACAAGTCTTGATTAAAGTTGTAATCAAATTTGCAACAAGCACATTTTTAATGATTGTGTGGCAGCAATTTCTTTGTATTGAACATTATAATTTTATTTTCAATGAGAAGGCTTCCATGTCAAGTATGAAAGGTGCTTTTGCAAAGCTTTTTCTTTAATGTTCTCAATTACCTTGGCTTGTTTTCTCTGAGTGGTATTGTTAGAACAACTTTTTATCTATATTTATCCTTCTTGATGCTGTTTGTTGTCTGTGATTGCAGGTATTAGGATTTTTGAGGATGTTTCTGTTCACGGGGTATGCATAAATATATCACTTCTTGGGGCCTGTTTAGGTGCACAAATATTGTTGTAAAAGAAGGGCAATTTGGTTCCTGATTCATCTTCATTTGCACGTGTTGTCTTTTCTTATTGTGGAAACTGCAATCTAATTTCTGATTGACATTTATGAAGAGTTGTTGAAATAGTTTTCAATAGATCTTGAAGTGTGATGACATACTTACTATCTCCAATGTTACCTTTGTTACTTATTGTCTATGTTATTTTGCCAAGGGTGAAAGGATGAATTTGTGGTTATTGTTTTCCCTCAAGTGAAAAGTGAACTGATGATGTTAATAAGAAACTAATTTCAATAAAATGCTTGTGTCCTAGGTTCATTTGATCTTCAATGCTCATAGTTAATATTTAAGATGTATTCATGCTTTTTTTGTATAGCTTCAGTTCTCTCTTTTTAATCTATCTTTGAATCTACAATACAGATACTGCATTATAAGCAATTGAAATTTGTGATCTAATTCCTCTTTTTTGGTACTGGGGTACTTGAGAATGCTTTATTTTTTCATGACTTGGTAAAATGTTTTCTGTTTCACACTTTTTATTATATGTAGAGTGGTAAGGGTGCTCTTGCAAAGGCTGTTGGTGTTATTGATGCAACTGCAGATGCAGTATTTGAAGTGCTTTTAAATACTGAACGGCAACAAAGATATGAGTAAGTTGCCCACAAAGAGAGTTTCAGAACTTTGATAACATATAAGAGAAATTAATTTTTGTCACTTTTATGATGGTTTCTGCAGGTGGGATATGTTGATGGGTGACTTGGAGCTGGTAGAATCTTATGATGGACATTATGATATTCTTTATGGCACATATGACCCAAAATATCTAACCCGGTAATAAATTAATGTTACTTTTTTAATACTTGACAAATATTATTGTAACTTTATGGCCATGAGAGCATGTCACATTTTGCAAAATTTCATCATTAATCATCTTGTTAGAATTGATCAGTAATTTGACCTTCTATTCTGTAACATTCTTCGTTGCAGATGTGTGCTAATTTATGGATTGTTGAATTAGTGTTAGTAGATCTCACAACATTGTTTTCAGTCCATACTACAGTTATTTGTTATGACATTTTAGTAGCCAAATAGCTATGATGTCATAACCTTTCTGCCTTCTTTTGTATTGCCTTGCTGATTTTTGAATGCATCAATGAATAGAAAACAATTTTTCATCTGAAAAGACATGGCTTAGCCCATGTTTTGCCTGTTACACTTTTCATTTTATTTTGTGTGCTACGTTCTACAGGTGGCAATCAAAGCGAGATTTTGTCTTCTCTAGGCAATGGTTTCATGGACAAGATGGAACATACAGTAAGGATATGGTTTTTGTAATCATGTGCCTGGAACCCTCGTCATTGTTTAGGGACAGTAATTTTACTTGTGTTACCAGATTGTCGCTCTATTTGCTTGCTGATTTTCAAGAGACCGAGGCTTCTTTCAGAATATACCAATAAAAATGAATAAAATATCAGAAGTGAAGTTGTTCCATTTAAGCTTCAATCAGTCTTGTTGAATTTCATCCTAATAAATTATCTGTTCTTTAGCACAGCAATTTGGCAATACTATGGCGGTCCTTGTAGCTTTCAATTTAGTAATATCAGCAGTTATTCTTAGAACTATCAATTGAAAATAGAGATTACAGAGAGACTGTAATTCTCACCGACGGCCAAATAGTGCCTTATATTGTCAAGAAGTTATTGGTTCAGTTGAAATTATGCATTATTTCTTCATAGGAGTCCAAATATGCTGATCTATAATGTATTTCATGCAGCAATTTTGCAATTTCCAGTTGTACATAAGAGAAAGCCTCCAAGATCTGGATACCGACGTACAAAAGTTAACCGTAAGATATTTATATGTGTTAGTATTGAGGCCTCGTTGTTTTATGGAGCACTTAGCTTGTGGAATATTTCTGTTGGCCTCTTTTGGAGATTGATCTTCCTAAAAGTTTAAATGGTTAGGGAGGGACCTTACTTTGTGTGCAAACTTGCAATCATATGTGATGCAAAGCACAAAGTAATACTATCATGAGGAATATGCATAATTATTGATACTACAAGGCATCAGTGTTTGGTTAATTCATGGCACTTTTCCTCTGGTTTAGGGTGCCTGGTATCTGCACTCATCATTCACAAGTTGCAGTCAATTGCATGAATATGAAACTTCTATATTGGTCCATCTCATTCTGGGTTCTGACCTTTTGTAATTTTCTTGGAATGCTTTACTTGTTTATTTCTTATATTTCAAGGTTTTTTTAAATAATTTGGACAAGTTGAAGATCTTTTCGAACTGTGACTCTGTTTATTACCTTTTCTTCAGTTTCGAATCTAATCATATGAAAATATATAATAATTTGTTACTTATTTTTCATCCTCCTTTTCCAAGTGTTTTCTAGAGATGTTGTGAATATGCATTGGATCTTAATATATGCCTTTGTTGCTTCCCCCAATAAGAGTCTCCCTTATAGACATTCTTTCTGCCTTGAATTGAATTACCCTGGTGGTAAGTTTGCTCTAGTTCAGCTAAAGCTTATTTTGACTAGAGCTTGCTTATGGCAGAAGCCATCTCTTAATTATCCATTAGTCTCATGACTTTATGGTCACTGACAGTTGATCTTTACTTGAGTAATTATTTGAAGACATGAGAAGAAACAAGAAACAGAAAAGATTACCAATGCTAACTTTATCCTTTTATGTATTATATTTTGGCTGTAGCATCAACGTGGGAGCTTAGAAATTTGAACACTCCTATGGGGTCAAATGGCCGAAGATGTGTAGTGACCCACACTTTAGAAATATTTTCTGCATCCTGGTGCCGATGGAAGAACAACCAGTGCTCAAAGTTTGAGAAGAGCATCCCTTATGCATTATTGTGTCAAGTGGCAGGTTAAGTGATTGAACTACTGTGATTATCTCATATCAATCAGAATTATGTGGTCCAAACTAATCATGGCCAATCATTTAGTTTGCATACCCAAGAGATTTTGCATATTTCCAGAGGACCACTTAATTCTTGTTCAAAGCAAGTCAGTTAATTGTGATGTGATATTCACAAGCACTATAGGATTGATTTTGACATAAAATCATCCCAAATCATTATTTAGGGTCACTTCACTATTTTCCAAGTAATATCCTGAAAAAAAAAAAATCCAGTAGTTTTTAACTCTTTCTGGACCTTGTTAAAGTTAATTGCTTTAATGATTTTACAAAGGAAATAGAATAAAGTTCAATGGTGATATGCCTTGTTTGCAATTTTTTGGTGTTTCTGGATTTTGAATAATGTTCCTGTTGTATTAATTATTCTGTTATTAAATAATGCATCAGGCCTAAAGGAATATATTGGAGCAAATCCAGCACATAATGAATCTTTCACCACATTTGTTCCTTCAAAAGCCTCTGATGTCTCTATATCCAGTCAGGAATACGAAGACACAGATGTGCAGGATGAGTTTTTTGATGCAATTGCTGTTTCATCAGGTGACGATAGTGATGATGATGATGATGGGGATCCTGATCAGAAGGTTTCCATGTTACTGCTTTTCAGCAATAGAGATAGGACATGCTTTTTTTTTTTTGGTACATTGGGAATCAAAACTGAGACCTCTACCCAAACCCCACCCGGCCCAACCATCTGAGCTAAAAATAGGATGTCATTTGTGTGCAACTGATTGCAACAAATAAATTAACAAGAATCTTCCTTTTGCCTAGTATACCATAATACTTTCTCCAATTTTTTCAGGGGACAAAAGTCAAACTGAAGAATGTTTCATGGGCGATTGCAAGCTTGGCTCTTAAGCACTCTGCAGGTCTGCTTTTCCCTTGTTTCTTTCTATGCTCTTTGTTCAAAAAAGAGAATGAACATACAAAATCTTCCTGGGTTTGTCATTTGATTTATTAATTGCGAAAGTCACAATACGGGGACCCAAATAATTGAAATAAAAAAAAAAGAGAATAAATTCTGCAGTCTTGTTAGATATTAGTTAAGAAAATCAGCCGTTAAAAAGTTTTTCAAGTTTCCAACATGACTTCTGCAAGCAGTAATCCGCGTTAGTGTATACCTTAATATTCGTATCTTTACTTCTATCAAAAACAAAACCGTTTCTTTAACCTAAAAGAGATAAAAAAATATAGGAAAAATAAATAAAGCATACTGCCATTTGGAATTTCCAGGTTGAAGTCAGAGATGGCCTTTTAATTTCTCAATTCTCATTTGTTTTCATTCATACTTTAATCTAAAGTACTTGGTCATTGTTTGTCCAGCACCAGATGTAAACAAAGAATTAGATCCTAGTGTAAATCCTATCACAATTAATCCAAGTTACTTCACTGGTTCTTTGCACCTGGGAAAGGATGAAAAAGACACAAACTGCTGGACTTCTCCAAGTGGTGCAGGGTTTATGATTAGAGGGAAGAACTATTTGAAAGATAACTCTAAGGTGAGTTGACCCTTAAATTTGAGTCCATTGATTCTCTCTTAGAATCAAATTGACATGATACATGATCAGGATTGTATTTGTCTACTGGACGAAGAAAAAAGAATGTCACTGATTGCTGAAGATCCTTTCCATATTCATATCTCCTGTTGTTTGTCTACCCTAAACTCTAATTTTACCAAAAAAGACCTGAATAAGGAATAGAACAGCAAACTTTTTGTCAGTTGTTTCTAAGATGACCAGCACTACTCTATGGCTTCTTTCTCCTTCATGTTGGACTCTTTTGTCATCTACTTTCCTCTATATTACATTGTTTTGGTGTATATTGTGTATTCTGTTGTTTTGGCTGAATGTCATAAAAATGAGGTTTGTCATGCAGGTAGTTGGAGGAGATCCTCTTCTCAAGCTCATAGCAGTTGATTGGTTCAAACTTGATAGAAGTGTAGATAGAATTGCACTGAATCCTAGGTGTCTGGTTCAGGTAATATTATTTTCCGTGTTTAAATCTAAAATATACATACATATTAATATAAAGTAGAGGGTAACAATGATACTCAATTTGTTGTAGACATGTTTATTTGAGATTTTTTTTTTTTGTTTTACCATTCCTTAACTTTTTATTTTTGCAAATTATCTGGCATGAATATATCATGCTTTGTGAGAAAAGTTTTCCCTGTATTGTTGTGACTATTGGGTGCCCGTATTGTGCCAAAGCATCTCTTATATATGTACAAATTCACACAAACATTCAAAGTTTATTTCGTATTTCGAGGTTTTTACACTTTTTTATCCTATTAATTAAAGAATCTGTGATAGGTTCATTTGCATTTCTTTTTCCAAGATAAAGTACTCAGCAGATACTCATCAAATCATTGTATAGATCTATTTCACTGGCAAGCCTTCAGTAGTGACTGGATTTCTTGTATGAAGTTGGAGGATTTAAACAATATGCTTAGCTTTTTTTCCGTTAGAAAGTAATATTAGTAGTTAGGTTATATTATGGGTTTAGCCTATGTTATGGGCTTACTTGTAGTGTACCCAAAATTAAGGGTAGGAGCTCTATATAAATAGTGCACTAGGGTTAAGTCTAGTGTAATTCAGCTGTCTTATTGATTCAATTATGTATCAGCATTCTCTCCTGATTCTATTTAGCCTCTCTCTATTTTTTTCCCTTCCTAAACCTTAATTATTTTATCAACATGGTATCAAAGTGGTATCATCTGCCTTGAGGCCAGGTGGGTTATACTGCTTTTGGCAACCTGAAAAAGGTTGTATTCTGCTATAAATAATTTTAGTTTTTCTATATTTTGTGTTGCCCAGAATTTGGGTTTTGTTAAAATAATAATAATAATGAGTCCAGAGTTTCCATTCTAGCAGATCTTTTAGGTGTTCTGTCTCTTTTATTTTGATGTTTAGTATTTGAATTTTGGTGGAAAAAAAATTATTCTAAGAAAAGAACATCTAAAAGTTAGCCTAGGAAGAAAGCTATAAAGGTGGCAAGCAATGCAGTGAGCGGCCGCAACTTTGTGAAAGCTGGTGATACTCATTCCAGCAAGGTTCAGTGGCAATGGTTACTTGATGACCCCATCAGTGAGATTTTCCGGCAA
>JANHAO010009450.1:0-18373 GCA_026873985.1 Saraca asoca
TACATTTATCAAGTTAAGAATGATAAAACATTAAATTTCATACTATTAATCATGAATACAATTCCTAATCATGATTAATGATAAGTAACATCGGCTAAACAGTAAACACACCGAACTAACCGAAGTGAAACAAATTACACAAACACAAACAGAATACATGACATCAGCCAACATTGAATACTGGCATTCATTTCTAGCCTTAGTCAGTTAGTCTTGAGCACTTAATTTTAAAATGACACAAACATAAACAAAAGCTAGGGTACAGTGATTCAGTGAACAAATTCGTGCCCTAATCAACTTTCAACAATGAATCAATTGAACAATCAATCATCAAGTTCAACAATCAATGCAAACAAATTATACAAATCAGAAACAAAATAAAAAAAAATGCATAAATCATACTGTTTATTCTTGGTTCTCAACTTCTCATACAATGCTCTGTTCTTCAGCGATCTCACCAAGGACTCGAAGTTGACAGCGAGGGTAGTGGCAAGGTGACAGTGGTTGGTGAAATTAGCTATGAAAATGCTTAAGAGTGAAGAACGCTTCGCAACAGAAGATTCACAAAGTGCAATCTCACTATCACAGGCTTCGTTGCTTCACAAAATTGCAAGACGCAAATATTACTTCGAGTGTTTTTTCAAGAAAATATTACACTTAGAGACCAAATCAATCAGTCTCTAATTCACTTGCCAAATAGCTCTAAAATTAAAAAAAAAAAACTGTCTCAAATTACGATTGAATAAATTCGGTGGCTAAAGAATCCAGATATAATATAGTGACCGAACTTTTCAATTGCAAAAATTTTTTATAACTAATACAAAATTTTTGCAATTGGCAACTACATGGTGACCGAATAGCCACCAAAATGCTTGCCACTGAATCATTTCGATCGATAATTTGGTGGCTAAGTTCTTAAACATATTATATTTTCTATTCTTAGCTAATCAGTCGTAAAGTAGTCTCAGTTCGGTCGCCATTAGAGATCAAAAAAATTTGGTCACTAGTTTTGGTCAATTAAATGCTTTTTTTTTTGTGGTGTTACCTCTAGATCTATAGCTCGATTGTACACCTGCTCATACGTGGTGCCCTTAGTGACATGAATAACATTAAAATAATTATCATTAAGGTCGTCAACAAATTTCTTGGCCTTGTCCCTTTTTGTAGGAATCATATGTCTTGTAAATTGAGAGAGGTGGAGGAACTGAGTAGCATATTCAAAAATTGATAATCCTCTTTATTTCAAATTATGGAATTCTTACAATTTAGCATATCATTCTCCTTCCAAAAAAAACTATTACAAGAAAGCTATATGAAACATGTCCCAAGTGCTTGCCCTATCTCCTGTTGATCCACTGTTTTCGCAACCTCGATACCAATTTGCCACAAATCCATCCAACTAGAATCCAACCAGCCTTACAGTAGTATCTTTTGAACATTCAATGACTAACCACAGTTGCTCAATCTGGTCCAAAAATAGAAAAAGGTCTACTAATGACCTAATACCTGAATACTGAGGAAACTAGAGCTTCTAGAACTATTGCATGTAATTTCTAAAATTCATAGTGGTTAGCACTGCAATAGGTGGAAGGGATGCATGCAAATGAGTTTCTGGCCCCACTTGTCACTGTCTTTGGAGTCTTTGTTGAGTCAGTTCATCCACGAACTCATTATGGCCCTCTATAAATTTATGGCCCATGCTAATGCATCTGATGTGGATGGGCTAGCTGAAGCTCTAGAAGTGGAGGGAACATCTATTTTAGGTTGAAGAGTTTCTGGTTGCATTCCTTCATGTGCAACCCTACCTTGGCCCCTAGCCCTACCTCTACCTCGAGGTAGTGATGGTGAAGAAGACAATTCATTATAAACTCTTTCAGATGTTTCTTCTAATCGGAGTCTAAGGTAGGCTAGGGATCTAATTCTAGCTGGCATCTTCCTGTTGTCAAATAGAAGGATTTGTTTAGGCAAGATTCATATACATTTATATAAGTAGGAATGAAAGACTTAGGTAATGTGGAAATTTTCAATATACTCATAGTGTGGGCATCGACATATCCTTATTCATGTGCCATGCTCCTGGATGCACCAACATAAACTCGGTATGTCTATCTCGATTTGGTAGGTGGAGATCTCTAATCATATACCTAGACTCTAGACAATGCATAGATACCAACTTTGTCATGCCCCAATCCACAGCACATGACTGGCATAGAAGGTCATTGTTGGGAAACCTTCTATAAGTCTAACAATGCAGGAACATTCCTAATATGACATATCTTTATCAAAACCCCTACCAAAATGATGTATAAATGAGATATTATCATTTAATTTCTATCAAAAATCTGACAGAGTTTCCTCTGTTTTTGAACTTTCAGGCATAAAGCCAATATGACAAACAAGGGCGACATACCTTATACACAACCTATACAACAAATATCAAGATCACAACAACCCAGATAACACAAGTCCATAATCCATTGGGAAACATTCAGACAAAACATATGCACATCACAATTATGTTAATTGCCAACATTTACACTATTTATATATTTTAAGCTCCATAGGAAATGATTTACTCAATTAAGGAGCAGATCCTGAACCAGATGGGTGAGGATGGATGGCAGGTTTGACTTTAGGCTCTGAAAAATAGGAAGGAAAATAAGGTGAGTTTTATAGAAACTTAGTGAGCAGATAATACCACAGAAAAATCAAAAACTCAATTTTCAATTTATATTCAGAATCCAAGTGGAAAATCATGCATCTACGAAGATAATACTTAATAGTTTTAAAGAAACAATCTAAAATAAATTCAAATGCTTTAATTCATCAAAAGAGTCATGTCAGTAAATAAAGTAATGAACAATTTAAAATTTAAAGCAGAGTTTAACATATTGGGAAATATTCATCAAGATAATAACATAAGAAAAATCATTAAAAATCCTTTGAAAGGTACAAATATTAAAGTATCAAAAGAATTCTAGAATTTCACAATGTAATTGAAATCCAAAAAATAATTCCTAAAGGTAACCGTACCTAACAAATATCGTCATAATATAGTTTATGCACCTATCAGATATTCAAATATTCTCCCCTTATTCCTCCAATAGATATAATGGTAATCACAAGTATACTTGAAGGTTTTCTAAGAAATTTCCAATGGGTTCAGGATTTCAAAAATAAGCAATCAACCAAAAAGCATTATGCTACTAGATATATCTAGAAATAAGAAATAGTTCTAATCAGTTTATAATATCAATGTTCAAAAAATATTGTTAATCATTATAAGTAGCATATAATTCAAGAATATCAAAAATTCAATATCATGGTAAAATGAAATAAATGATTTTATGCATAGTAATTATTATAAAATGCATAGACACGCTACTGTAATCATTTTCATATAATCATAGGGTAAAAATTTCAAATCAAATTAGCATCAATATTCAACTTACTCAGAAATAGTAATGTTCCAGATAACAAAAATTGTTTTGTTTTGCAAAAAAGAGTTCACAAAAGAGTAAAATCATGCACTTAACTCGATTAGCAAGATAACCTTAAATAACAAATAATTCCACAAATCCTCTTTCTTTCCCCTTTTTTTCAACTAAACTCTAATGACCAAATCTTCAATCGATTATCAAAAATCTACTTCATATTTAAATTAAAACCCATTATTTATCTAAATCTAGTCTTAAATCAAGAAAAAAAAATCAAATGGAAAAGAAAGTGTACAAGGGTTTACCACCAGCTGACCAAATGAAGGGAAGAAGATGGACTAATTTGTAGTAGCCCAAGAAGAGTTGGTTTGACCAGAGAAAGATTAGGTCAGTGAGTCAACCCGTCAGAAAGCTGAAGCTCGTCGAAAAAGTGGAGCGGCCAAGTGGAGTAGGGCAATGCAGGACAGCATCCAAACTTCACCTCAATGGCTCCAATGCCATGAGAAAAGCCAGCGGCAAGCTATCCAAAGAGCTACTGTCGGACGATCTGCCAGGAAGCTAGCTCACTTCCAAGCTAGAAGGTGCCAAGGGAAGGAGACAAGCTGTTGAGCTGGGCCGGTGTTGGGGGGATGCTAGAGAGATGAAAGGAAGAAGAAGGGAGTCTTGATCTTGTCAGACCGTGGAGAAAGGAAGAAGATTGGCATCCGATGGTAGGGGAGGTTTTGGGAGCAAGGGAAATTTCTGGAAAAAGAAAGGAAGATAGAGTAGGGGGTCAACGTCCAGTTAAAAAAAAAAAAGCAAAATGAAATAAGAAAAATTGTAATTTGATTCCAAAGAGACTTTAATATTCTCACTACAGTCCACCAGAAAAAGGGGAAATTCATACTTTGGTCATAATGAAAAATTTAAAATCTTCATTTTGATCCACCAGATTTTAATTATTATTTATTTATTATTATTTTAATGTGTTACACTGCGTGACCAACTCAATGTATAAAAAAAAGGCACAAAATATCTGCGCCAAAAGTTAAGAGACCCATTGAACATGACAAAGCACAAGCACTGAATAACTTTGCAAGTTGCAATTTCCAAGTTTCTGTTAAATTCTGTAATGCTGGGATTCACTTCATCTTCATAAATCTTCCACTCCTAAATTGATCCTAATAAAGAAGCAAAAGCTTCCAACTCCAACATGATTATACAGCCTTCTGTGGTTTAATAAAGATAATTAGCAACATTGCCAGGATGCACGCTTCCTACAGATCTGACGATAATTGTCATCAATATAAAGGTGTTTACGCTTTCATCAATTTAATAGGGAGAGATACTATAAACAAGAACACCTGTATACGGTAAAAAGTGAAGATGTAATTTCATATACTTGTCAAAACTTCTGCGGAATGCTTCATTGCAAAAAGATATATAATCCAGACAAGAAAATTTAATCACGATTTCACATAGTTACAGAAAATTTGAGATAGAAAGTAAATTCCCTTCAATCTGTAATTAGGTTTCAAAAGTGCCTAGAGAATTCGTTTGTCTAATCTCCTATAGATCTTCCTTCCATGGATGAAAATACAGATCAAACTACCAAAACAAAAGTTTAATATATTAAGTGAACTGAAACCATCTAGATCAACGTGAAATTTAACTGGAAGTGCTTGTCATCAATTGCTATATCTAGTGCGAACTTCATCATTGAAAATTAAATCCTTTTGAGTAATTACGCACTGGATAATTTCTTCCTTGTTTTTTATAAGCAAATAGGTACTCAGCTTGCATTAATTAAATGAAAAGGACTAGGAGGATGATTATTCTCGAGCTCAGAATGCATGAATTAGGAAAGTGCCGTCCCAGATGATTTTAACTATCAGTGATGTCAAAAGATAAACCAATAGAACAAAAGAAAAACAAAAAAAAAAAAAAACGCATGCTTCACTCTTTTATATTTGTTAAAAGTATAATATGTAAAATTAAACACTCTCCACACATGATTAATAAACTAACAGAGAAAAAAATACACACAGAAATAGGTTTATTTTTGCTAAGATAGTCCCACACCCGAATAAACTCGTATTTAGTTCTGATCTATTTCAGCATATATATCATTGGACAAGCATCATCTTCTGTGAACCAGAGACAACATATACTTTGGACCTTGTCCAATACAACACTGGGCACATCGAACTTAATCCCTTATTTCACATGATCTCTGTCTGAAATCAAAAGCGTAACAAATATTCTTTTAGCCCCAAGAGGTTATTTAAAATCACACTTATAACTGCTGCAACATACATCCCTACTTGCTTCTCCTCAGAAGATTTAGAAATATCACTTATCTCCAAACAAGTACCCAAGTGATGAATCTCCACCGGGAACTGATTTGACTTTTGTTGATGGATGATCCTGAATCATTTTACAAGGCAAAGGAATTAGAATTAATATCAGAGATACGAAATAGGATGCAACTTACAGTTGTATACGAAACCCACCAAGTATTGTCCTTGAGGTCGAGGATAGGTGTGGTAGATGGAAGTGGAAGGAGAACCAACATCTTGGGGCTTCTCATCGATGGCGATGTCAATGCCATAGGGTGGCAATGGCATTGTCTTTGAAGGCAGAGGCTGAGTTGGCTTCTCCTCCGACCCAAACAGGTACCCTAAGGAGCTCTGCCCTCCGCCATAGCTTTCACCTCGACTCATGCTTACCCTCTTCAATTAGATCTCTGGCTATGCTAATTTTCTTATTATGGATGGACAAAGATTATCAACAAGAGGGGACTTAACCCTAATATATATTTCTGCCGCTATACCTTCATTAGCTATTTGCTTAAGTAAGCAAAGTATGTCCTTACAGTAGGGGTGTTGATGGATGACAGTGCACCATACCTAATTGCTCATTATTAATTGTGGATAATTTAATATTGACATGGTTAGTTTCAACATACAGGTGACGGTGAATGAAATAGTGTGTCTATCACATCATATCCCCGTCAAGTTTTTCCATCATAACGATGATATAGAATTTTTTGGTAATTAATATGACTGATTTAATTTCATGATCGCTGCAAGCAATATTGATATTGCTTTTGCTCCTCTGTGTCTTTGGAATTAATAAATCTTTTGATTAATATGAAATTTTAAATTAAAAAAGATCATTTTTATTTTACGGATCTCTATATTAAGATACATTCATTGTTATAGGCCAAAAAACATTTAAAGAGTGAGGAAAAATATTTTAACTGTAAGTTTATATTTTAGGCTGACGGAATATTAATGAGGGTACATAAAATATCAAATAAATATTGACAAATTGCATGCAATTGTCTGTTGATTTTTTATTTTTAGCTATACATGTCATAACATTAAGTTGTGCACAATTGTTTATCCTTTCTAGAATTATGGAAGAAAGCTGATAAATTAAACAAAGGAGAAACAATTCTTCACTTGTCTTCTTAATATAGTTAATCCAATATAGATAATAAGAATTATGTGTCAATATCATGTGGTAATGCTTCATATTTAGGCAAAGCAATAATAATTCGGTTAAGTGTCAATATCATGTGGCTTTGAACAACCTAGACTTGATCGATACTAACCATGGAAACTAGTCAACTTTTTTTTTTTCTTCTCTTTTTGCAAAGTATAAAAAATGGGATTTTCATACTTAAAAGTCCAAATCATGGTTTAAATAGCGTCATACATGTTGGTTAAATCTCAATCACATAAAATAAATTTAAATTTTGTGACTTCTTGTGGGGGAGACTTGACATCTGGGTTGTACATGTCTCATTTGCACTGGAAGTGAGCAAAAACCAGATCAAGTCCCACTTAAATGAATCAAGATATTTTTATTTAGGGTTCCCTTAACACAATTAGCTAATAAGTTATTTGTTCATTGAAAATTGATAAATTAATTAATTATATTATAAACATTTAATAAAATTAACTCTTAAACTAATTTATAAATATAAAATAACATAAAATGATATATTGATATCGTATATAAAGTAAATAAATTCACATTTATTTTGATAGTCAAAACATATTAATGTAATCTATATATTCAAAATAAAAATAAAATTACCTAACATTTGACTAATTATATTTTATGACATTATATATTTATTTATTTACTTACTTATTTATTTATTTTTATTAATTTATATTGAATTCATATATATAGGTCAAATATATAATAATATGTGACTTTTTTTATCCCCTTTAACTTTGTGAAAAAGGACATCAAAAATAGAAAATGATGATTTCTAATTAATCAAGATATAGGTTGTCAATTAATTAAAAAAAGAGATAAACTAAAAAAATAATTGAAAATTCTATTGTAATAAATTATATACTACTTAAAGTAACTTCTTATAAGAAAATTTTTTTTTTTAGAAAACTAGCACCAAATACCTCTAAAATATAAAAGATAACTGTTTAATTAAATTAAGAAATTAAAAACTAATTTTTTTTGTCTGTCAAACACATAATTTCAATCTGGCCCGAGCCAAGTTTTTTTAATACTTTGTATGTTCGAGTTGGTCTTTTTTATTTAAGAATGCTCAGATCCATTGTATTTAAATCTGGTTTTAATATTTTTATATCTAATATAATTTAATATAATGTAAACAAGTAGACATATAAAATATATTTATATTTAAATATATATTATATGTAATATAGAAAAAAATATTATACATATTAATCTTTAATAATTAAGATTTGTGTTAAGTAATATATATATATATAATATAAAATATAAATAAACTATTGATTATATAAATATAAAATAAGGTTAGATTGCCCGATCCAGATTTAAATATGCAAGTCCAAGTTCAGTTTATTTATAAAATAAAATCTAAAACTTTATCCAAATCCAACTTTCAATCCTTATTTTTTAATTCAAATCTTACATTTTTTTAAACTGGGACTAGACCAAACAAATTGGATCAAATTGTATTTGTTGACCCCTAATTTACTTTAGAATCTAGCTAATCTAGCTAAGTTAGGAGAATTTGGTAATCATGCTATTGAAAAATCATATATTAGCACAAGTTTGAATTGCAACACGCAAGTGCAATATTGGGGTTGCGTTGATATCTGCAATTGCAATTATAATCTTTTGTAATTTTACATGGTAACAGACACTATTTTCCTATCACTTTGCCTTTTGCAAGTAATTGTAATATAGAATCGTGTGCTATTAATTAATTAATCTGATTAATCAGTGAAGATATTGTACAAAAGTAATGATTCCTTCCAAAGAAAAGTACAAGAAAATTATTTTCTCAGCTGATCCTGGGAGAGCACTGTTAACGATGGTTTATCCGAACAGCAGTTTGCGACAGGATCATGTGGCTTGGGCCTAAATAACATTATTTAAGCGGCTAAAGCATTACTTAATGGGGTTAAATCAAGATAATGTGTAGCTTTAAAAGAGAAAAGAAAAAGAAGTGTGAAATATTAGCATAGTTGGCCAAGTGTTGCACTCGGACCCACTAATAAAATGAAATACACAGGAAAAAAAAAAAAGGGAAAGGGAATAAGGAGAAGCTACCTAAACTATCTTGTAGGCCAAAGGAATACTGTGCAATTGCTACTAAAGCTTCATTAAAACCTGAAGATGTGAAGATTCTACTTCAATTTCCCCAGTTTGTCATGAAAGTATTTGGCATTTCATTATCATTGTTTATAGACTCTCTAATGTATTAAACTTGAGACAATGATTCTACCTATAGAAACTGCACGCGAAACCTGCAGCCATTCGCTGATCGCTTGCTCTTAGATTTAAGTAAGTATGCAACTTTTAATCAGCGCTGCTTGTTATTTGCCCTCGCATGCAGTGCGACTACACCATATCCTGCCTCACAAGGAACCCAAGTTTACAACCAGTTTCAAGATTCTATCAGCTGAATGAGGTTTCTTACTTTCTAAATCAAATGATTAACTGTTAGTCACTTCAAAAACTAATTTGCTTTACTGGGGTCAAAATAGATAAATATTAATTTATTTACAAAGTCAGATATTATAAGTATATTTTTATAATAGATTTGTGATTTGTCTTCAATTTCATGCCAACGTACTTTTCCTATTCCCGAAATTTGGCCAAATTTTAAACTCTGGCACCAGTCGTACACTGGAAACAGATTCCCTGAGCCTGATGACTTGACGACATCAGAACCACTGAATATGACAGTAAATTGGACTAAATTCATAAAGACACAGCAATGCCCTCCGTCAAGAGTTGACGAGCCACTCAACATCAACATGACATTGACACGCACTGAGATTTGCAGATGGTGTGCACGTGCCGTATCATCAAAACTTATCTATGCGCTGTAATTTCGTCTTCCTGGAGTAGTGGCCACCTTTTGAGACTAATAATTTACTCCTCAATGTCATGAACCTTGTATCATTTTCAGGCCAACATTTGTCTTCATTTGTCAGTGCGACAGTGCCTTGCATTTTACAGCCATCACACAACAAATGCATCAATTAGATGTTACCCACCCAGATTTTGCTTGGGATAAGACTCCACCCGAACCTTTCAAAAGAGTGTCAGGAGCTGAGAGAGAGAGTCTCTGTACTTTGTTCATAACCCTAAATCCTTATACTCCAAAACATGCTTTTATGCTCATTTAAGAAAATTTTGTTCATTATTTAGCATTTCATTACAATTTCACTTATTACATCTACACATAAATTTTATGTATTAAATTATACAAAACATTTGATAAATAAATTATAATTTTAATTTCTCAATTTCTAGAAATTTTCTCTCTTATAATTCTTTGATTAATTTGTCAATTTCACTTAAGGCAAAAGCCTTTAGACTTAATCTCATTCTTTAACTTGAACTTGAATTTTTTTTTTCCAGAATTGATGAAGAAGAAGGTCTTTATGCTTTATTTTTACTTCATGGGAGACTTAGAATCACTATCATGAAAGTTTCACTTGATTTCTTAAAATCTTTAGCTTCTAAGAACACTTTTAGCTATAAAAGCTTTTATGCTTGATTTATTAAAGAATAAAACTTTGTATTTAATTTCTTAGAGTCTTAAGTTCCTTAAAGCACTTTTAAATATAAAAGCTTTTATTTTTTATTTATTGAAGAATAAAGCTTTATATTGGATTTCTTGAAGTCATAAACTTTTGGAAGCACTTTTAAATATAAAAATTTTTAGTCTTGATTTATTAAAAATAAAGCTTTGTACTTGATTTTTTAAGGCTTGGAAGACTTTCGCTCGAAAGATTTTTACCTAGAAGACTTTTGTGGGAAGGGTTTCCCAGAAAAATTTCACCAGAAAGGTTTTCCACTAATTTCTTTTATATGTCTTTTTATTTCTTCTTTTTCTCTTTTCCCTGGAAGACCTAAAGACTTATTTGATGGAAACAATTGAGATTTTATCTCATTAATTAAAGAAGTCTTGTGTCTTCTATTGTTTTCTTCCTTATTTAAGAGTTGAAGACTCTTTTGTTTGAAGCACTTAAGAGTTTTCTCTTGCTTACAAACACTTACATCTTGTCTCTTGAATTAAAAACTACTCTGTGAAAAAAAATTTAAGAGTTTTCTCTCTTTACTTATAGATGTTAATGTTTTTAATCTTTTTCTGAAGAGAATGAAAGATATAAAGACTACTTTGTGAAAAAGCATTTGAGAGTTTTCTCTCTTTGCTTACAAAGGTTTATGTCTTTTATCTTCTTCTTGTAAATCCTAGAAGCCATAAAGACTATTCTGTGGGAAAGTACTTGAGAGTTTTATCTCTTTACTTATAGAGATTTATGTCATTTATCTTCTCCTTGGAGGGGATTAAAGATTTAAAAACTCTTTTATAATAAGCATCTCTCTTTTGTGGCAGAAGGCCTTTTCCCCCTCCTCATTTGTGAACCCCCAATCTATATATCAACATGGGGGAAGGTACTCAGCTTAATGGGCGAAGTTAAATCCTTAAATTCTAAATAAGCTAACCTAATTTGCTTAAGTTTTGACTCATGTTTCTATAAGCAAATTGAAAGACTTTGAACTATACATCTTATATTAGTCCAACTATAAAATATATATATATATATATATATTTATACTTACAAATGCCCCTTCAAGACTTATTTATGTGAACACTTGTAGTGTAATAAATAAGTCTTGATTTTTTTCTAAAAACTTTTTCTTTCAAGAACTTTATTCTAGAATATTTTTATTTTGAACAAAACTTCCAAAAATTTTATCCTAAAACATTTTATATATCTTCTTCAAACTTCTTCCAAGGGTTTTTAACCTAGAATGCTTTATTTTGTTTTCTTTTTAAATTTCTTTTGGAGACTTCTAGAATATTTTGTTTTGAAAATTGTTTCCAAGGTTTTTATCTTGCAATGTTTTCTATTTAAAATAAAATTAGAAAAAAAAAACCTTCTTGCAAAGGGCTTTATCTTGGAGTAATTTGTTGTCTCAAAAAGTTTCTAGGAGCTTTATCTTGAAATAAAAAACTTCTTCCAAGGGTTTTATCTTAGAATATTATTATTTTTTTTAAAACAATTCCAACAATTTTATCTTCAAAAACTTATTCCAATGGCTTTTATCCTGAAATATTTTGTTTCCAAATTTATATTTCAAGAATTTTATCCTAAAATATTTCCTATGTTAACATTTCTTCCAAGGATTTTATTCTAGAACATTTTATTTTGATAAAAACTTTTAGAATTTTATCCTAAAATTTTCTCTATTTCAAAATTTCTTCTAGGTGTTTTATTCCAAAATATTTTGTTTTAGAAATAGCTTCCAAGAGTTTTATCTTGAAAATATTTTCTATTTCAAAAACTTCTTTCAAGGACTTTTATTTCGAAATATTTTATTTTCAAAACAACTTTCAAGAATTTAGACTGAAATATTTTTTTTATTTCAAAATTTCTTCCAAGGACTTTGATCTGAAATTTTTTTTAAGGATTTTGCCTTAGAATATTTTATTTAGAAAATAATATTCAGGAATTTTGGCCTTGAATATTTTTTTTCAAAATGTCTTCCATGGTTGTTATCCTTGAGTATTTCATTTTGAAGACAACTTCTAGTAGTTTAGCCTAGAATATTTTTGTGTTTCAAAAATTTTTTTAAGGATTTTGCCTTAAAATATTTTATTTTAAAAATAACTTTGAAAAGTTTTAGCCTGAGATATTTTTTGTTTTGAAACTTCTTCCAAAGATTTTATCCCCAATTTTTTTTTTTTTTTGCAAACAACTTACAAAAATTTTGGTGGAGAATGTTTTTTGTTTCAAAACTTCTTTCAAGGATTTTGACCCAGAATTTTATTAAAAGATTTTTTTTAGGAATTTTATCTTGAAATATTTTCTTTTAAAAACAACTTTCAAAAGTTTCACCTAGAACATTTTTTTTGTTTCAAAATTTTTTTCAGGAGTTTTCACACACACACACACTTTTGAAAAAAATTCCATGAATTTTAATCTTGCATTTTTTTTTTTTTGGTTTCAAAACTTCTTCCAGGGATTTTGACTTGCATTTTTTTTTCAAAATCTCTTCTAGAGATTTTGTCCTAAAATATTTTGTTTTAAAAATAACTTCCAGTAGTTTGGACCTAAAATATTTTTTTTGTTTCAAAACTTCTTTCAAGAATTTTTTTGGGAATATTTTTTTATTTCAAAATTTCTGATGTCATAGAATATTTTATTTTTTAAAAATTTCTTGCATGGATTTTATCCTGAAATATTTTATTTTAAAAATAATTTTGAGGAGTTTTGGCTTAGAATATTTTTTATTTCAAAAATTCTTCTAGAGATTTTTGTCATGCAATATTTTTTTGTTTCAAAATTTCTTTCAAGGATTTTGTCCTGAATTTTTTATTTTTTTTGGTTTCAAACTTTCTTATGGGGATTTTGTTCTGAAATATTTGTTTTGAAAACAACTTTGAGGAATTCTAAAGAAAAGATTTTTATCCTTTAAGCCTTTTTTATAAAAAAAATGTCAATTTATTTGAAAGAGTTTCCACCAAACATCTTTCAAAGATTTTGACTTAGAATTTTTTTTAAGCTTACCCTTCCAAATAGTTTCCATTTCAAGTAGCTTTTTCCTGAGTTTTTCCTCAAATCTTTTTATAAGACTTGTATTCCCTTCTTCTTTATAGGAATAGCTTCTATAATTTATTAAGAAACTGTTAGCCTAGATTACTCTAGTCACATATTTTCCTTGGTTTTAATGTTGAAAAATAATTTTATCTAACAACATATTTTTAGTATTTTTGATTTGTTTTGTAGGTTCAAAGAAAAACTATTCAAGAGATTCAAGATTAGTTTTAGGATTTATTTTTATTTCAATAGGATCTTTTGTAAATAAGTTCAAATGATATTTGATCTCAATCTTTTTAACTAAATAATGAGGTAATTTTTAAATCACTTGAAAAAAATTATAAAACTATTTTTTAGTTCATGAATCGATTTGCATATCAATGAATTGAAAAACTTTTGAAAAATTTATATTAAAAATGAAGTCACAATCGATTTATGAAACACAGATTGTTTTATCGAAAGTTAGGAAAAATGGCTACTTTGATACAGTAATTGATACAGAGGCTATGGATAACAAATTATATTTCGATTACCACACCGATTAGTTAGTTGTAACCACTTGTAATCAATGCAATAACTGAAAATCTATTATTCTGGTATAAATGGTTACAGCAGTTACTCAAGCCTAACCGCCTTCCCTATTTAAACAATCTTTCACAATTTTTCTTCATAATTCAAGTGCAAAATCATTTGAGAAAGAGATAAACACGTTTTTCTCTCCACCTCATCAAACTTCTCAAAATTATTCAAGACTTTTGGATCAAAGATTAGTTGAGTTTATTTTAGTTGGTTTAAGATGCAAATCTCAAACATGGGTATTGTATTCTTCAATCCCTTCTCATTTTACTTCTTTTTATTTGAGATTTCTAGGATTTAGAAATCTATATAGGTTTAGAAGAGCCTATTCCAATTCATCTAAGTTAGCAAGAAGCATGTGTAAATTCTTGTGTGTTTGATGTAAACTGGCATTTCAGAAGCCTAGTAAATCCTGATAGTTTTTTTTTCAATTGAAGAGGTCTTTTAGTTGAGAAAGATTAAGTAGAGTAAACTCAAATTCTAGTTTCAATTCAAGTTAAACCACTTTAAAAACTTATGTCTTTAACCTCTTTTTCTACACTTATATCTTGTTATTTTTGCTGCTTCATTTATTATCAATCTATTACATTTCTCAATAAGTAAAGTTAAAATTAAACAAAGGTGTATATAGATTTCCCAATGGGAAAAGGGCAAGATCCGTTTGTTTTCTGCATTTTGATCTTTTACTGGGACCATCAGAAGCTTCTAGAAAAACTTTTAGAAATGGGTCTTTATCTCCTATCAGGAAGATAATTGAATCTGAAGACCCTCCCTTATATAAAAATATTTATGTTTTCTAACTGTAGTTGTCCAACCACATGCTTGACCTCGAGTTCTAACAAGGATGTTAAAGCTTGTTGTTCAAACTCTGATGATGGGTTCTCAAACTTTATAATCCATGGAGTGTATGATAGTCATGGACATGCTTTTGATCATAGAGCACCCTTCACATATATTGGAAGAGGACAAATTAAAATTGAACATGCTACCCTGTATTTGCAGGCATCCACATCATGTTAAGGACTTGTCCAAATCCAATAGTAGTATCAAAGATCAATCAGAAGATATTGAAATTGGGAATTACTTCAAACCCTCAAAGGGATATTCAATATCTTGAAAGTTTTTTTATTGTTTTTCACACATTTACACTACTTTGAATGATAAAAGTCCTTTTAAGGACTTGTCATGTGCAATTAAAGTTGCTCGCTACAATTACCAATGTTGAAATGGTATATACAGGGCCTTTTGTAAGATCTGGTATTTGGAAAGTAACACTTTCATGATTAGCCATAAAGGGTTAGGAATTTCTCAATAGGAGATGAAAGAGATAACTGAGCTTTTGATCATTGGAAATTATTATGAAGAAGCAATGCCAAGTATGTTTGAGCTAGATAAATAGCTTCAGAAGTCCTATTCTTATCTTTTCAGAGCAATTTCTCTGGATCTACTTTGATACTATGACTAGCTAAACTTCTAATATAGAGGAATCATCACTTCAAATCCTTAGAATTATTGCTATATATAGAAATTTAATATCAGCTTCTAAGCTTGCAAATTATATTAGCCATCAATAGTGGGCTAAAATTTTCATCCAATGAAGCTAACTCTCACTACCATTCTAACTTCAATTAAGAGTGTTGATCCAATTGTTTGCTTAGGCCTAAACTTGAATTAAGACCTCAGGGAAGAACTATTATGGATTGCATATTTAGTGCTATGGCTTTGTCATTACATTCTTCTTTTCAAAAATCATCACCTTCATATAGGAATGTACAAAACTACCTCACAATTAGCATCTAGTGTCACTTGCAACCTAGTTCCACCTATTCTAGCCAATATTTATAAAAGTTTATTCTAGACATCCCTTTCTTGTGACACTAAACAGGAACTTGGTTAACTATATATTCATTTCTTGGACATTTTTTATATTTTTAAGATGGATTATTCTTCATACATAGAGTTTATGACTTCATGGATAAAGAATATGCATGTCCAATTATCAATAAGTTCCATGGAATTTTAAATGCTTTTATGTTTTATGAAATCAAAGCCCAATACATGAAAAGTGTTATTGGAGAAACTTTAATTTCCTGAAACTTTTGGTGGAAGGTATATGAATGACCTTAAATTTAGGTTTCAGATTACCAAAGTATCCTAAAAAAAACCATTGAGCCCATAATATTTGACTTAAACTTCAAAAAGAAAGAGTCGTTCACAATTCATACCTGTCTAGGTAGTGTAAAACAAAGTAAAATAAATTCATTTTATTTTTAAGCCTTTTACAACTTATACTGATGCGGATCAGGAGTAACATGCAATTTATCTTGCAATAAAAAGGTTGACTTTTTTATTTTCTCATGTTTGACTTGAATTTGGTTTGATGGATTTAGTTTTAACTCGTACCATTCTAAAGTAACATACAGTTTGTCCTCTTATCATAAGAAGGGTGACTTTTTTGTTTCCTTGAGTTTGACTTAAATTTGATTTGCTAGATGCAAGTTTATCTCTTGCCATCCTTAAGTAACTTGCAACTTATCCTATTGCAAAAAAGAGAGTGAATTTTTCTTAGATTTTACTTTTCTTAGCAACTTTAACTTTTGCAATCTTAGAGTAACTTGCAGTTTATCCTCTTATGATAAGGAAGATGAATTTTTCTTAGATTTGACTTTTCAAATTCAACTTGAGCTTTTGCAATCCTGGAGTAACATTCAATTATCCTCTTACGATAAGGAGGATGGACTTTTTTTTTTCCTTAGATTTGAATTTTTGGATGCAACTTTAATTTTTGTAATCTTGGAGTAACTTGTAGTTTGTCATCTTGTGATAAGAAAGGTGATCTTTTTCCTAAATTTGGCTTTGTTAGACATAGCTTTAACTCATGTGAGCTTAAAGTAATTTGCAGTTTACCTTCGTGCGATTATGAGCATGACCTTTTTTTTTTTTTGAATTTGCTTATGTTAGACATAATTTTAACTCATAAGAGTAACTTGCACTTTACCCTCATGCAATGAGGAACACAAGTATTTTGCCTTCGTTTGTCTTGAATTTGATTTGTCAAATGAAAAGGACAAAGTCTCTAACTTAGAATGTACTAATGCAGACCTTTTTTGTTAAAATGTCTAGATAAATGAGCTTGATGAAATTTCAAACATTGTTATGTTTCCAACCTCTTTTCATCCAAACCTTCTAATTCTTCTAACCTCAAGCAAGCATTTTCCTCCTTTTATGGCTTTCTTAGGTTGGAACCATTAGGGATGGAACTTGATACTCCTGTGGAAAGACTATTTCCACGTTATATACTAATGCTTATAGAGTAGCTTGGATAGGAGGATGAGATGTAATGAGTTCTTCACCCTTTGAGTTCATATGGATTTGTTTATATCCAAATGATCAGTCCACTATAGTGGCATCAACCATAAGTTTCATGTTAAGGAGAAGGAAGTCATCTTCCGAACAAACTTTGTTTAAGTTTTGGAAGTCTATACAAACTCTAACTTATGCATTCTTTTTCCTCATAAGAGGGATATTTGCTATCCAAATTAAATACTTGACCCTCAGAATGAATCCCATTCTTATGACACTTCCAATTTACGGAATTAACTTAAGATGGAATCATCGTCGTGGTTACTTAACCATACGCACTTCACCCTTAATAGAAAGGTGACAAACTACCACCTTTTGATCACGTTTAGGTATTTTTTTTATAGAATCATATGAATATATCTTCATACTCTTTAAGTAATTTGAAGTATTCAACCATTCTTCCAGACTTTTGGGTTATGAGGCCACTAGGCAAAGGGGTAAGTTCTAAGCTATAAGTGTACAAGTGATGGATTATATGTATTAATGTTGTGATAAATTATTATGTGATCAAAGTAGTTTCTAAAACTTTACATGTTGTCCTGGTAGTATTAATAAGAGATGACATTAATATTACTATTTGTTGTGATTTGTGAAATGTTTGTAACCTAAGGGAAAAATTCTTCAAAAAGCCTATGGTACAAGTGAAACAATATGATAATAATAGCCAACAAAATTCCACTTTAAAGTAGAAGTAAGAAACTAATCCATGTAAGGATCATTGGCAAGGTGTGAGATATGATAATCATTATTAGCCTTAGAGGTTGTTAGATCAAGATAATCTAAGCTATACTAGTTTTGAATGTTGAAAAAGCAATTTTTAACTAACAATATGTTTTAGTGTATTTGAATTTATTTTTCAGGTAATTGATTCAAAAATGGTGAAGATATTCAAGATTAGTGTTTTAAGATTTTTTATTTTAATAGGAT
>JANHAO010009451.1:0-18366 GCA_026873985.1 Saraca asoca
GAAATTCCAGTCCTTAACACTGCATCAAATGATGACTTTACAGATATGTAAATTTCCAACTTACGTAATTCTGAAGCGATCGGCCGGTGGCTTGCCGAAGTACGATCGACCGAAGAATAAAACACCGGGAGAGAGAGCGCGAGCCGCAGCGACACAAAGAAAGGGGAAAAAAGTTAGGGCAAAATCGAGAAAGAGAAGAAAGGAAAAAGAAAGGGGGACCGACAATCGGCTGAGCCGGTTCCCCAAAAAAATCTCCAAAATTGGCCCAAAATTTTGTATTACTACAAAAACAACCCATCAAAATCAATAACCTTTCAATTTAGTCCCTGAAAAAGTTTTTCATTTTAGTCCTCATTTCATATTGCAAATAGCAACCGAAAAATTTGGTCGCTAATTGTAACACAGCGACCAAAATATTTGATCACAAACGTTTTCCCCAAAAAAAATAAAATTTTCACTGTTTGCTACCTGACTGCCACCGAATAGCGACTGAAAACTTTGCTACCGAAATATTCGATCGCTAAATCGGAAACCGATTTAGTCGCAAAGTAATGGCAAGTCGGTCGCAGTTAGTGATCGATTTTTTTTTGTCGCTATATTCGGTCGCCAAATTCCCTTTTTTTTGTAGTGTTCTCTTTTTTTTTTTTGTTCTAACATATATTAATTTTACAAATAACACAAAATCATTCCAATTTTTGTTTGATATATTTCTTAAACTTACATTTTGCATTGTAGATTAGATTTTTGGATTTACAGTTAAAATATTATTATGTTTTTTTATGTTAAATGAAAATGTAAAAGGGTTTTGTTTTATTTTTTCTTAAAATAGAGTATAAATAGAGTCACTTATGCCATTTTATTGGAAAAAGTGAAATAAAAATATTTTTTTTCTATTTATTTGGTTGTAAATGGTGACTTTTATTCTGCAATACAATTAAATGGAGAAAAAAAAAATAGACTAGGGTCACGAGTGGCTCATGTATATCACATTCACTAATTTTTAATAGCGATATAAATGATTTTACTTTTTCTAAAAGTTTATGAGGTGATACATAAGGTTTTAAAATTTATATACTATTTTACTTTTTCTAGTTACACATGCAATTTTTGGGGTGCTATCTTTGTTTTAAGTTTAAATATTATTATCAATAATTTTAAGAAAATGAAAAAAATTGTAAATATCTTTATAAACTCTCTGGAAAACTATTGATATATTTTGTCTTTAGAGCGAATCAAAACAATACATATTAACATGTGGGTTCTCTATTTTACAGCAAAGAGTGAGATTTTACCCACAATCCCTTTCCGGAAGTAGATCCAAACAAACTAATATGACATATTGTTTACACTTTAATAAATGATAGAAATGTTTCTCATCTAACAATCACATAACATTTGTTTAACCAAAAAACCAAGGTATAATGACTCAAAACTTTTCTCCTCTTAAAAAATAAAATGATTCAAATACTAAATTTTTGGTCACTAGATAGTATGTCCCCACGCAATTAACATCATACAATATTGAGAATCATGTTAGTGTTTTGTGTCCATGATTCTTTGATCCAAAGGATAACACTACTAGAAAAAGGTAGATGTAATTATTGATAAACATTTGTGCTCTATATAATTTGAATGAGAGAAAATGTTTGAGGAGAGAGAAGGAACGCCTATTTTCCAAAATAATAAATTAAAAATTAAAAGATAATCTTTCATTCTATTTATGTTATTTTCATTTCTTAATTTTTAGATAACTAAAAATTTAAGAGTTGAATAAAATATTTTATTCCAAAATCAGGACAATCAAGGAATTTTTTGAGAGTTTAAAGTGGCATTTAAAGTTTGCCTAATCCTTTGAAATTGTTGCAATCAAGATTTCAAAATAAAATATATGAGTTTAAAGACAATGAGGCTTAATTACAAGTTAAGCTAACTTAAAAATTTAACTCTTGTTTTTAAACAAACGTTGAGTTTCAATTTGATGGAAAATTTTTGTGTGAACTTGATTTATTGTGAGTTTAAGAAAAGATATAGACATAATACTTCTAAGAGCTATTCGCGTGCATATAACTTATGAACACTGCTGATTGTCCCGATTATGAAGGCTGAAAAAATGTTCTGAAGAGTTTGCAATGTTGGAACTAAAAGAATATAAAGAAGAATTTTGGAGAAGAATATGAGAAAAAAGAAATTTATTGATTACAACTTTAACTCAATATACAAAGGAACTCTCTATTTAAACTCATAAGCTTGCTAACTTATTTCTCTTCCTCACCTTTTTGATTGCATTACAAAACTTGAAACAAACTATATTTAAAGGCAAAATTAACCTAATAAGATAAGAAAAAAACTTTTTAAATTTATCCTAATAAATCAATATTATCTTCACACAAAAAAAAAAACTAAAGACTTAAAATTTTATCCTAACAAATTAACCCTATTTATCCTTTTTATTTTCAAAATCTAATTTAGATTATTTTCAACAACCTCCCTTAAATTTGATTTTAAAATAACACCAAGTATTATTTTCAGTTTCTCGAACACATCTGCCTTTAGTGGTTTTGTTAGAATGTCTGCAACTTGATTTTCAGACTTACAAATTCGTGTTCAATTTTACTATTTTTTACTAGCTCATGAATATAATGATACTTGACGCTAATATGCTTGCTTTTTCCATGGAAAATTGGATTTTTGGCCATTGTAATAGTTGACTTATTATCACATATGATTTTTGTAGGATCTCTTTATTCATATATTAATTCATTGAACATCCTACGAAGTCAAACTGCTTGACATGCTGCAGAAGCTATGACCATATACTTTGCTTCTACTGTGGAAAGTGCAAAAACTTGTTATTTCTTTGAGGGCTTGGAAAAAGATCTTTGTCCAAGAAAGAAAGTATACCCATAAGTGCTTTTCCGAGTTTCTACATCACCTGCCTAATCACTATTTATGTATCCTACTAAACCAAAATTGTTAAAGTAGGAGTAAAAGATCCCATTATCATGGATACCACTCATATATCATAAAATTCATTTTGCTGCTTGCAGATGTAATTGGTGAGATTCTTCCATGAATCAACTAATAATCCCCACATCATAGGCGATATCTGATCTGGTGTAAGTCAGATATCTCAGACTGCCAACTAGGCTTTTAAAATATGTGAAATTTATTAATTCTCTATGTTCTTCCTTATTTAACTCTAGTCGTTCTACAATTGGTATTCAGATAGGCTTAAGCGAATCCATTTTTAGACGTTTCAAAATATCATTAGCATATCTTTGTTAGAAAATAAAAATTCCCTCATTAGTCTATTACACTTCAATGCCTAAAAAATAGGATATCAATTCTGTGTCTATCATCTCAAATTAGCTAGTCATAGCCTGCCAAATTCATCAAACATCTCTTTACAATTTCCCATAAATATCAAGTTATCAACTGAAATACAAATAATGATAAAATCACCACTAGGTTTTGACTTGATATATAGGGTATACTCATAATGACATTTTTGAAAATCTTGCTACAGCAAGTATGTATCAATCCGGGTATACCAAGCACGAGGTGCTTATTTCAACCCATACAATGCCTTCTTCAATTTGTAAACATGTTTCTCATGTTCTTTTTTCATGTAACCAGTTGGTTGCTCAATATAAACCTCCTCATTAAGACAACTATTCAAAAATGCTGATTTCACATCCATTTGATGAATTTTCTACTGGTTTTGAGTTGCAAATGCTACAATCATCTGAATAGAATCCATTCTAGCAACTGGTGCAAATACTTCAAAGTAGTCAATTGTAGGCTTCTATTTATAGCCTTTTGCAACTAGTCTTACCTTTAAGCAATCCACATAACCATCAGACTTGTACTTTGTCTTGCATACCCATTTGACTCTAATAGCCTTCTTTTCAGGTGGTAAAGTAGTTAGCTCTCATGTGTCATTTTTCTCTATTGAATGAATCTCATCACGCATTGCTTGAATCCATCATTCATCAGTTATTGCATCTTTATAGAAAATTAGGTCACAATCTGCAAACAGGAAAAAGTTCATAATATTTTCATCAATACCTTCATGATCATTATCATATGTAACCACATAGTCTTGCAAACGAGCTAGCATCACTCATGCTTCGGAACTATTGTTGGTAGAGAAAAGTTTCCAGGGAATGAACTATCAGGTGAAGATCTTTCCATTTCCATTAACTTTGGTTCATCTTCTATGATAAAACCTTATTGTTGTTCATCTCTTTGATTCCAAGCCCTTGCTCCATCTTCAATGAACTGGACATCTCTACTCACAATCATTTCTTTTGTTATAAGATTGTATAATTTGAAACCCTTAATCACTTCACTATAGCCGATGAAAATATACTTTTGGCTTTTGTCATCCAATTTCTTTATTTACTCATTTAAAATATGTGGATATGCAAGACACCTAAATATGCACAAGAAAGAGACTTCTAGCTTGTTACCATTCCAGGCTTCTTTTGGGATTCTTCCAAGAATACTTTTTGTAAGACACCTGTTTGATAAAAATGCAGCATAGGCAATTGCTTTTGCCCAAAAGGGCTTTGGCAAAGTTTTAGCTTTCAATAAGCTCCAGGCCATTTCAAAAATTATTTTATTTTTTCTTTCAACTATACCATATTGCTGAGGTGTATAACTAGTGTCAATTGATTTTGAATCCTTTGGCTTTTGTAGAAATTTGAAAATTCATTTGAAATGAACTCTCCTCCTCTATCAGATGTCAAGGTTTTTTTTTATAATAATCACTTTGTTTAAATTCTTTAAATTTCTCAAAGGCTTTTGATTTTTCTTTAAGAAAATATATCTAAGTCTTTCTAGTAAAATCATCCACAAAGATTAAAATATACCTTTTGTGTCCAAGTGATTCTACCTCAATTAGGCCATAGATGTCTGTATGCACTAACTCCAAAGGTTGCCTGGCCCTTCTAGCTTTTCCATCTACAAAAGAGTCTCTATGTTGTTTTCTAAGAATACATCCTATACACTGTCCATCAGGAGCTTTAATTATCGATAAGCCTGTTACCATTTTTTTTTCTGAGCCAATAGTTTCAGCCCACAGAAGTTTAGATGACCATACTGAAGATGTCATAACCATTCTTCATCTTTCAAAATGGTTGAAAAATTCATCAATGTTCTTGTTTGTAGGGTGAGAGAAAAGATGTGATTCTTTGTCATCTGCACTGTTGTAATCATTTTGCCATTTTTGTCTTTAATTGTGCAAACTCCATTTTGAATATCAATTCTATGTCCTTTTTCAAAAAGTTGGCCAACACTCAATAAGTTCCAAGGGAGACTTAGCACAAAATAAACATAAACAATAGTAACATTTGTACTGTCTTTGGATTTAATGCTGATGTCACCTCTGTCCATAAAAGGAATTTTGGATTTATTCTTGAAATTTACTTCTCCATGTACAGATTCATCCAAATATGAGAAAAGCTCTTTTCTTCCATACATGTGATTATTGCACCCAATATCAAGATACCATGTATCTGTATACTCCATATTTGACTCATTTGATTTACATGTGAGCACTAGGTTCTCCTCTGCATCTACGGTATTAGTATGCTCCATAGACTTATCCAGCATCTTGGTATAGCATTTGTTTCAATAATGTCCATATTTTTTGCATCTAAAACATTGAACATTAGATTTGTTGCTTGCTCCATTGTGACCTCCTTGATGTTTTTGAAAATTGTTATCATTTGATTTTTCTTTGTTAGCGGAATTAGAATATCCACCTTGTCCTCGTCCTCATCTTCATCCACCATGACCTCGACTGCCTTGGTGGCTTTTATGATTTTGGTGATTCATCATACTTTGCAAAGCTTGCTCAGGACCTGAGCTTATGGCTTTCTAATTCATCCATTGCTCATGTGAACATAACAAACCCATCAATCTCTCCATTGACATAGTTGATGTATCTTGTGATTTTTCGATTATTGCAATAACATAATCAAACTTTGTAGTTAAAGATTGCAGAATCTTTTTTACAACTCTAGTGTATGAAATTTCTTTATGGTTGACTCTCAATTAGTTAACTACGAACTAAATTCAGTCAAAGTAGGTCGAAATTGATTCTGAGTTGATCATGCATAATGACTCAAAATTGCCTCATAATATTTGTAGTCACACTCGTCTGACTCGATCATCACCTTTGTAGGACTTTTGCAGAATATCTCACGCCTCCTTTGTTGTATTTGTACATGATATTTTTCCAAATATTGATTCCTCAATGGCTTGAAAAATTACATATAATGCTTTTTGATCCTTCTTTCGAGTCTCCACCAGTACATCTTTCTTATCTTTCTCTAGTGCATCAAACTCTTTTTGGTCTTGTACTTCGATAGAGCTAATCTCCACCAAATTCCACAAATTTTAGGATTTGAAGAATATTTTCAACTGGACACTCCAGTTGTCATAATTTTTACCATTCAATTTAGGAAGCAACAGTTGGATTGACTTTAACGCTATATCACAATCAAGCTCTGATACCAATTATTGAAACCAAAAGAATAAAAAGAATAATTCTAAAGAAAAATATGAGAAAAAAGAAATTTATTGATCATAACTTTAACTCAATACATAAAGGAACTTTATATCTAAACTCATAAGCTTGCTAACTTATTTCTTTTCCTCACTCTTTTGATTACATTACAAAACTTGAAACAAACTATATTTATAGGCAAAACTAACCTAATAAGATGAGGAAAAAACTCTTCAACTTTATCTTAATAAATCAACATTATCTTCACCCAAAAAAAAAAAATAAAGACTTAAAGTTTTATCCCAACAAATTAACCCTATGTATCCTTTTTATTTTCAAAATCTAATTTACATTATTTTCAACATGCAACCATGTGATTAATGCAACTCAAAGCCCATATAATTAATCAACAAAGACAACAAATATATTTATTATATTTGGAGCTCAAATACCAATCCAAAACGTCAATACATTTAGCATTTTTGAAAATTTATATTTATTGTTATGCTTTTTGTCTTCTCATATTTACAATAAATTAGATGTATATAAAATTTTTTCTAATTTCATGATACCTTTATTGCCACTTTATTTCCTAAAAAAAAAAAAAAAAAAACCTTCAATATTTTTGGGCTCGATGAAAGTTTGTCTATGATAAAACTTCAATACTTCTAGGCTCAATGAAAGTTTGTCTATGATTCACCAAAAATTATTACTTTGATGTGATTTTTGCACTTTATCTTTACACTACTACAAAATTGGTATTTAACAGCGGTTTAGAGATGCCTGTTCATCTAACCATTGTTAAAGATGTGCATTAATTTCATTTAAGTTGTCTAGTTTGACACTTGTGAGAAATGAATTTTAGAGGTAGTTTTTTAATGGTGGTTCAAAAATAGCGGTTCATCTAAACCGTCGCTGACTAATAGAAAATGATATTTTCTGATAGTTTCATAGTGGCTAGCATAGATAGCATTTCTAGTAAGCATCGTTGGTTTTTTTCAAAAAAAAAAACTAACTTAACAGTAGATTATGTAGGAACTGCCGCTAAACCAAAAAAAATAGTGCAAATTATAGAGCT
This sequence comes from Saraca asoca, assembly GCA_026873985.1. NCBI lineage: Eukaryota > Viridiplantae > Streptophyta > Magnoliopsida > Fabales > Fabaceae > Saraca > Saraca asoca. The sequence goes on from JANHAO010009451.1 coordinate 7,593, forward strand.
CAGTTTTATTTTGTTCAGAGCAAATCAAACCCTAAAACCTTAAAGATTGCAAGTAGCTTCATCTAGTGAGCAAATCCTTGGTGTTTGTTACCACCTTAATTGATATTTGCAAGGAATTTAAAGGAAGTCTCTACCTTTGACCATTGCTTAGCTAACCTCAGGTTCAATTTCTCTCTTTTTCCTCTGCATGTTGCTTTTGCTAAGACGATACTGCTTTTAAGTTTTAAGATGCAATTAAATTATAAGTGGCAAATCTCTTGTATGTCTATATATTCACACTTTGTCATAAATTTTTCCTATAGATCTTGCCATGAATTCTAAAATCTTAGCCAAAAGTTGCACGAGTACAGTAACTGGTATTGATGCCAAAGCTATTGCTCAATCTTATTTAAAGAACATACTAGTGCAATCTTTAGGATAGCATGACAGAAAGGTCAAATATTTTCTGCAGTCATAGTGTCCTAACAAATTGAAGCTTCTGCATTAGAAATTGATCCAAAAATGAAAAATACAAAGCTTTTTGTTCTTCTTCTATGTACTAGCTATGCTTTCTATTGACTTTAGCTAACTCATTTTATCCTTATGTTGTAGCTTTGCTTTGAGCTTCTTGATTGCCTGCTAGAATGTTATTCTGATGCAGTTGCTCCACTGGTAGTCTTTTTCTCTAATGATTTTTTTTTAGAGAATAAAGAAAAGGAATGAAGGAAGAAATTGTTAAAGTTTTAGTCTTTTATGTTTGTTGTATATGGTTGGAACGGAAGGCTAGAGTTTTTAAACAACAATATCAAATTTCATAACTTAAAAAAAATAAGTCTAATATCTTAATATCTGTACCTTTTCCTTGGCTTATGATCTTCTAATTTAGGTTTCCCTAAAGCATAACAACATCCTCCCCATTTTTCCAACCCATCACTGTAGGTGCCATTTATCTAATGCCCTAATCATATAATAAGCTGCTATGAGTTATTTGTGTTGTGAAAAGCAATAATTCCAATTGTATGCCTAAACTACAATAATTCCATCTTTTGTTGTTTTTTTTTTATTGTTTTGATTATTGTTAGCAGCAATTTTTTTAATTTGTTTTTGATTTCCAAAGACAAGTGACCGTCCAGCCTTTTCCTTAAAGGTTATTTTATTTTATTCAAAGTTTTGTGTGATTCAAGGTTAGCTCTAAACTTTTTCTTCTGAATTTGACTTTTTTTCTTTATATTTTGTTGAAGGAGATTTTGGAAAGTTGTTGTTGTTTGTTCACTTAAGTAACTAGATATTTATGGCTAAGCTATCAACATTCTAGAGAATAACAAGGATCAGGTATATACTTTCTGCTATTTTGATCAAGTGTACACTTTTTGCTTTTTTTTTTTCTTTTTAAATCTTTTGTCACGCCCCAATCTTAGGTACGTGACCAGCGTAGAAGGTCACCATCAAGAACCCCCTATAATCCTTACCATACAACAATGACATACATGTAACCAGTGCACATCTAAAATACATATATTCATTTTTTATAAGAATCCGACAAGGTTTCCTCTATTTCCCAGACACCTGGCCACATGGCCTTTACAGAAAACATTGAGGGTTACATGCCCATTAGAACCTATATAACCAATAATAGACAAGCAGTGGCCTAAACCAGACAACAACCACCTACTGGGCATCCAGGACTCAATCACAAACAAAATGCAATATGAATTCCTATCCAACTGCCAAGTTATCTCACCATTTCCATACCTTTTAAATCTCCACAAAAGGTGTACTGAAGGTGCTGCCTCTGAAAAACAAGGAAAGGAAATGGATGAGTTTTATAGAAATTCAGTGAATAAATAATCCTTTCAAAATATTTTATTTAAAACATATTCAAAACTACATATAATCATAAAAATAGGCTTACTTGTTCAATAACCATAATATCGAAATAATTTAAAAAATTATCATTCATCAAGAAAATCAAATAACTGTAAATGTAACATTTAATAACATAATGATCAATGTCAAAATACGATATCGTAAAATTATTTTTGTTATAACATAGCAAGAGAATATATTAATAAAGAGTTCAAAACCCATCAATATTCAACAATGAAAAACAATCCATTGGATTCCCAAAGAGTAAATCTCCGAAGGTAACCAATATCGTATACCCGTCATAAGTCATCCAACACGTCTAGATGTTCATGATCGTATATCTCTGTACCTCTTTCCTCCCTTATTCCTCTCCACCGGCTAGTTTCATACTCACAAGTGCACTTGAGGGTTATCAACAAACTTACCAATGGATCCAGTGTTACAAATTATTTAATTAAATACATCACGTAATACAAATCTTAAAACAATAAACCAAAACAACATTAGTTTCATATCACAGCATACAAGAATCCATTTTTGGGTAAGCAATAGTATCAAAACATATTTAATATACAAGTAAATTTTTAAATCACGTAATCATGCAATAAAATACCATCTTCTCAAGGCAAAATAGGAATACATTGTCACAATGGTAAATCGTTTCCAAATATCATATACCAATGAAATGTCAGAATCACAATGATATTCGAGAAAAGCTTATATGTCAACAAAACATTATATTTCATACGTAAATGATATACAAAAACTATAAGGGGATTTTTATGTGAGAAGGACCATTCACTCACCTTGGACACTCCTTAAGCCTAACTCAGCTGAAATTCCAAATTTCTTTCGTCAATGAGCTTAATCAGTCACACAACAGCAAAATTACTAATTTTCATCAATTTTACAGTTTTAAATTTATAAACAACTGTCTTGATATTTATTTGCATGATTACTATGGAATAAATTCGATAACCTATGATTACTCACTAGGTCCCAATGTACCTGCTAGTAACTCACCGTCGACCAGAGCGTTACCGATGGCTAGAAACTAGCTCTGGCCGAACATGGACTGGATAGGAGAGAAGGAAGGCCAATTGCAAATTGCCTTGTCCTACCCCGAGAAGCTTGCCGATAGTTGTACAAGCAACATCGACAAAAGGAGAAGAACGGCGGTTACTGAACAACGGCATTGAAAGCTTCGGTAAAACAAAAAGTGGAACCATACGCTGGAAGAGAATTGTCACCAGGGATGCCGGAAGGAAGGAGCTCCGATGATGGCCAAAGGACATCTTTAAGCTCGTTGGACCGTCGAATCGAGCCGCTGCACTTTGGAAACCACCGGACGGAGAAGCACAACGAGAAGCTTCTCGAAATGCCGAGAAGGAGAAGGAAAGCCGGGAAAAAGAAATAAGGCCGGATGACTGGCTACCGGCTGGGCTGATTTCCTAACATTTTCATCTTAACCCCTGAACTTTGCATTATTCCAAAATTTGCCCCATCGAAATCAAAAATTTTCAATTTAATCCCTGCCAATTTTTTAATTTAATCTTTCTATCCCTTTTTTTTTCTTCTTTTTTTTCTCTTTTTTTTTTCGAGTATTACAAATTCTCCCCCCCATAAAAGAATTCGTCTTTGAATTCTAACAACATGCTTATAAGGAATTAAAGATTCATACCAACACATTCATTAATAATTGGGGTATTCATTTGCCATGCTTCCACTGCGCAACTCTTAGTTAGCTCATCATCAAATTGGGCTTTAGCATTTCCCAAGATAACACTCGATAGTGAGTCTGTTACACATTTGAGACAGGATCTCTAACCATACTATTATACGAAAAACATAGAAGACCAAAATATTAATATTTATAATACTAGGGTAAATCCTTACCTGACTCTTTCTTAAATTCTTAATACTAGTCCAAAAGAAAAATCCCATATATACCACATTCAAGTAATACTCCAAATACATAACCAGAGATCTAGTTGAGACATTTACTCAATTTCAATTTCCTACACTCAAGAGTCCAATACTCATATTACTACAAACATACCAATATTCACACATGACATTCTCCCAAGATTATACATAATGTGATTCTCACATAAACTTTGATCTATCTTAATCAATCCAAGATATTGTATCCACATAGCATATATCATCACCATAAAGCAATGCCAGTTCCTAAAAATACATAAGCTATCTTTATTATCCGTTTAATACTCAAACACTTACAAACATATGGATAGTTCCAAAATCCATGTAGCCACTTATACCAATTCACCTTTATATTTACACATAGCATTTGTGATATCATGCTAATTTATCCTCATTCACTTATTTCGATCAAGTCAAAACATATCGTAATATACATTTAAGCCTATTTTAACCACGATAACATAAATCAACTTCCAAGATGAAGAAAATGATTAGTTCACTTACATACATCCAAAGCCAAACAAAATAAAATTGCTTTTACAATTACCTACTTAGATCAATTTATCTTTAATTCCTCAACTAACACTGAGAAATAATAACTGTAATCCTTAAAGCAAGACATCACATATTTCTTAATACAAAGGAATTAAACTAATAACCAATATTCAATCTTTTCATCATAATTCAACCTTTTCACAAAAATTCAATCAAATCCAAGCTTTCAACTCACAAGTATAAATCGATTCCACGACCCACTCGATAATTTTCCAATCGACTTAATCATTTTACCATATTCACTTAGATGATTCTATCATTTAGCCCATCATTTATTATTATAAATTCCTATCTCAATATACATGTACTCATTACCATAGGTTACTTGAGGAAATCAAATATTCCCTCGTCACTTCATAAGCTTTTTCCAATATGTATTTACACACAATCCTTCCTTTTTACCCTCATAGCCCAATTATATCTCCATTATCCATGCCTCGTCTATCCCATGGTTTCAATTCATCCTCATCCTAAGGTCTCAACATCAAATACAAAATAGTACAATAGCGATTATCATACCAAGTAAACCATGATCTCGGGTTTGAAACCCTTCTTTTCTACAGTAATATTACCCTACCACTAATAGGGTACCACAAAGGCTTTATCTCAAAATATTCTCACATAAATATACTCTACACTTATTCCCAACTTAACTAGATTTCCCTTTTCCAAGAAAGGATCATTGCCAAGTCTTTTAGCTTATTATCAGGTAACTTTACCTTAACTTGTAAAAGATCTTGTTCCTTAGCCTTTTTGAATACAAAGCCACTTACCCCTTGCCTAGCAGTATACGTATTCATTGGCATACGTATTTCACAACTCTTGTATAGCTGTTTAATTCTAGCACTCTTTATTTGCCACAAAGAGTTTCTTTCTTGTAATTGGCCAAATGAAAAACACGCTTGTAATAACTATCTACAACACTCTTGTCAATTGCCAACATTATGGCCATTATCAAAATCAATTTTCTCTTATCTAACAAGAGAATTTATTTCAATAAAATCTAGATACATATATGAGTAGGAAACAAAAGATTTAGGAATTGCGAAGATCTTTGATGTATTCAATGGTATGGAGGAGTCAACATCTGTTCATCCATGTGTCATGCTCCATGGCGCACTAACTTGAACTAGATATGCCTATCCCATTATGGTAGTTGGAGATCTTTGTCATACCCCAATCCTAGGCACATGGCCAGCGTAGAAGGTCACCATCAGGAAACCCCCTACAAGCATTACCATATAACAATAACATACATATAACCAATGCACATCTAAAATACATATGTTCATTTTTTATAAGAATCCAGCAGAGTTTCCTCTGTTTCCCAGACACCTGGCCACATGGCCTTCACAGAAAACGTTAAGGGTTACATGTCCATTAGAACCTATATAACAAATAACAGACACGCAGTGGCCCAGACCAAACAACAACCACCTATTGGGTATCCAGGACTCAATCACAAACATAATGCAATATGAATTCTTATCCAACTGCCAAGTCACCTCACCATTTCCATACCTTTTACATCTCTGTAAAATTGTACTGAAGCTGCTGTCTCTAAAAAACAAGGAAAGGAAATGGATGAGTTTCATAAAAATCCAATGAGTAAACAATCCCCTCAAAATATTTTATTTAAAACATATTCAAAACTATGTATAATCATAAAAATAGGCTTACCCGTTCAATAACCATAATATCGAAATAATTTCAAAAATTATCATTCATCGAGAAAATCAAATAACTGTAAATGTAACATTTAATAACATAATGATCAATGTGAAAATACGATATCATAAAATAACGTTTGTTATAATGTAGCAAGAGAATAAATTAATAAAGCGTTCAAAACCCATCAATATTCAACAATGAAAAACAATCCACTAGATTCCTAAAGAGTAAATCTCTAAAGGTAACCAATATCGTATACCAATCATAAGTCATCCAACACGTTTGTTGATGCTCATGATCGTATATCTCTATACCTTTTTCCTCCCTTATTCCTCCCTACCAGCTAGTTTCACACTCACAAGTGCACTTGAGGGTTACCAACAAACTTACCAATGGATCCAGCATTACAAATTATTTAATTAAATACATCACGTAATACAAATCTTAGAACAACAATAGTTTCGTATCATAGCATACAAGAATCTGTTTTTGGGTAAACAACAATATCAAAACATATTTAATAATGAGTAAATTTATAAATCATTTAATCATGCAATAAAATACCATCTTCTTGAGGCAAAATAGGAATACATTCTCATAACGGTAAATCGTTTACAAATATCATATACCAATGAAATTTTAGAATCACAATGATATTCAAGAAAAGCTTATATGTCAACAAAACATTATATTTCATATGTAAATGATATACAAAAACTATAAGGGGATTTTTATGTGAGAAGGACCATTCACTCACCTTGGACACTCCTTAAGCCTAACTTAGCTGAAATTCCAAATTCCTTCAGTCAATGAGCTTAATCAGTCACATGGAATTTACTAGAATGAGATAGCAGCAAAATTACTAATTTTCATCAATTTTATAGTTTTAAATTTATACACAACTATGTTGATATTTATCTCCATGGCTATTACAGAATAAATCCGATGACCTAGGATTACTCACCAAGTCCCAATGTACCCACTAGTAGCTCGCCGCCAACCGAAGCGTCACCGGTGGCTAGAAACTAGCTCTGGCTAAACACGAATTGGATAGGAGAGAAGGAAGCCCAATTGCAAACTGCCTGGTCCTACCCTGAGAAGCTTGTTGGCAATTATACAAGACGGCGGTTGCCGAACGACGGTGTAGAAAGCTTTGGTAAAACAAAAAGAGGAACCATGTGCTGGAAGAGAACTACCTCCAGGGACGCTGGAAGGAAGGAAGCTCCAGTGATGGCCAAAGGATGTCATTAAGCTCATTGGACCATCGAATGGAGCCGTTGCACTTCGAAAACCGCTAGACGGAGAAGCATAACGAGAAGCTTCTCGAAATACCGAGAAGGAGAAGGAAAGCCGGGAAAAAGAAATAAGGCCGGATGATTGGCTACCAGCTAGGCCGATTTCCTAGCATTTTCATCTTAGCCCCTGAACTTTGCATTATTCCAAAATTTTCCCCATCGAAATCAAAACTTTTTAATTTAGTTCTTGTCAAATTTTCAATTTCGTCCTTCTGCCCCCTTTTTTTACTTCTTTTTTTTTCTCTTTTTTTTTCCGAGTATTACATCTTTCTCTTTATATATTTTAGATATGACACACAAAAATTTGTTTAACTTCTGCATATATGGAGGGCATTCATAGATAGGGCTTATCTGCATCAGATTTAAATACCCAATCTATATAGTAACTTAGATAACAAACATAAATGACTGCTTTTTGGCCAGCTTATCCTCATCTACAAAACTCGATATTCATATATGGAGGGCATTCATAGACATGGTTTATTTTCAAGACTAGTTTAGCATAGTGTAGTCAATTGTCAAAATCTAGTGTTTGGTCCTTTTATAAATCCACTAGAGAGATTGGTCATACATTGACCTGAATGGTCCCTTTATAATTGTTAGTCATATTTTCTTTTATGATGTAGTCATGGCACAATGATTTGTTTTGTTATAAAAGCAAGAGTATTTTGCTCTGACATGTTTCTGGGTTCCAAATTAGATACTAGTTGCTTTTAGCTATTCTAGTTCCAATAGGAAAAGATGTGGCTTGTGTTTGAATCACAATCCATCCTAACATTAGCTTGACACTTTTGAAAGAGTGGCCTGGAATTACTATAAAGTAAAAATTCCTCTCTCATCTTGAACTCTTCATTTTTTATGTCCTTAGTCAAATTGAACTAACACAATAGATAAGCATCCAAATTTTAGGAGCAAAAAGAGGCTTACCAAGAGAAACTACCATCAACAACAAATTTTAGCCTCTCACTTGTAACAAAGCTTACTCTGAGATAACCCAAACAAAAAAAAAATTGAAAATCTACTACACAAAATAAGACAACAAACATCAATATGAAAAGTCAAGAACTTGCTTTTGGGTAGTATCATAGTCGTGGTTGGAGCAATAGACCTTTCTACTGCCAAAGGTTCATCTGGGTGACTGAAAAAATGGGACATGCCTTTTAACAATCTTGGGCCCCACAACTCTCCCAGTGCAATGAGCTGAACAATACAAGTCCAAATTATTACAGTTGTCATTGCCCTAGCCACAGCTTGATTCTAGGACTTATAATCAATCTCTTTGATTTTTCTACTTTGCTAGCAGTACCCAAAATCTTTAACTCCATCTCTGTCTCTTCAATGTCAATGTAGACGCCTTTCCCATGAGATTCCTTTGCCCATCTTAACACCATTTGCTTTAATTCAGCTCATAGCTAGTTACTGTGTGAGCTCAACTCCAAAATTTCAAAGCCTTTTATGATCTTTGAACTTGGTGATGCTCATTAAATGCTCAAAATTAAGACAAAATTAGCTAGTCACTTGAAATTTGGATCATTCAGTCTAAAATAAATGTTAATGATGCAAAACCATTGACCACATAGTTATGCAGAAGAAAAAAAAATGATACTATCCCCACAAGAAAGAAAAAGGATAGAATAACCATTATATTGCATGAAACATAATAACAAGCTATAGTTTCCCAGCACATATCATTTGAACAAAGGAGGAAGGCTTATGATGGTTTCTCTTCTTCGACTAAACAACCTCTTCCATGTCTTCAAATGAGCCATAAATTGTCCATGAAAATCATTTCTAGCTACAAAAATACCAGACAAAATCTTCTTCCTGATCCTCCTCATTTTGGTTTTCTGTGAGAATCTGCTTGATCCAACACTTTATAGATAAAAAATTGTGCTTTTCTTTAGACTCTCTCTTCTAGATCTTTCTCATCCATCTTCAAGTAAGCATATGGCCGCCTTGACATAGCCATTTTCTTTCAAGATGACCTTTTCTAGCAAATAAATATTAGAACACAAAAGTAAAAAGTAAAAAACTCATATAATATAATATTATATAATAATACAATCAAAACAAATAATCTTAACCATCCTGGTGTTGTTGGAGGCATGTCTATTCTCAAAAACTCTTGTTTTCCTTCCTCCAGAGTTATTGTGGGGATCTCCAAGCTAAAGTTTTGCCTTCTCCCATGCTGCCCACTTTTACTTGACTATTCTTCAATTATTTCGGTTGACTCTTGCAATGAAATCTAATTTTTAGTTAGTACAGTGAAGGCAACAACAGGATGTAAACCATTGAACTTTTGATCAAAGAGGCTATGATATGCAAACCATTTTTGTAACCTCAGCTAGAACTCAAATTCCTATTACATTTTTAAATTCTAATGAAATTTCTTAAGAACATAATAAATGTTCTTTGCGGAACACAAATATTATATTCAATCTAATAGCTCAGAAAATCTATAAAACATGAAGGTGATAACGCCGTGGGACATGTCTTCATGGTATTAAAGACTGGTTGGTAACTTAATTAAAGTAAAACCACAAAAAGACAAACTCATCTTGAGTCTTAGAGCTCACCATAAATTTTTGTATTTTTCATATTACATAAAGATTTATATGTATTTTTGGATGATTCATGTTCTAAGTTTAATAAAATATACACATTTAAAAAAACATCTACAAGGCCTGATCATTGTATATTCTGTCAATTTTTTTTTCAAATTTAATTATTTTATGAAGTATTTAATAACCAAAATAGTCCATTAATCCGTAGCCCATCCTTTGGATCGGCCTTCTGGCCCACAGACAAGGAGAAATTACAGACTGATCTGATTCCAACTGTGGACCATAAAAATAAAAGTCCAAGTGTCCAACTGAGCCAAGCCTACCTAAACACGTACAAGTTTTTCTTAATTTAAATTGTAAAAGTTAATATCAAAAATAATGTGTCAAATATCACTCGACACGTTATAAACACAAATCGATGGCCAAGGGGCAAGTCATGATGCATATATGACCACTTGGGCCAATCAACTACCAAATTTATTAAAAACTTGAATCCCATATATATAATTTAACTGCATTGTTTTGTTTAATTATAAACAGACAAAAATTCTTAATTATTATGTTTTACTAAAATTGTTGCATTAAATTCTGTATATATTTATTACACCGTAAATTTTCTATCTCAGTCACGAATATAACATCATGATGTAAATTAAATCAACATATATATAATTTAATTTGTGACAAAAAATAATGAATTGCCACGTGTATGTGAGTTAGTAATGGTTTGCAGCGTGGCGGTGGATTTATTGGGGATTATAAATTTGATGTTATAGTTCACCGAATAAAGTAACATTAAAAGCTTAAATAATTTATTTTTTAAGAAAGAAGTGTAATAATAAATCCAACAATATGTATTGAGAAACATGAGAACAGAAAGTTCTATTGTCAATCATATAT
>JANHAO010009452.1:0-18380 GCA_026873985.1 Saraca asoca
CTCTAAAACTTGGATTAGCATAGGAATATGCATGATCTAATTTAAGAGCTCTAAATATGTTGGAATTGGGAAATTCACATGTGCTAAATTGAAATCTGGTTTATAGGGAAATTAACTGCAGTGTCATTATAACAACTAGGCAGAAATTGCATGTAAAGGAATTCATTAATCTCAACTATCTAATTTATATATTAATCCACTTTTCTAGGGAATTCAGTACCTCTTTACTTGCATTATTTAGTAGTATAGTTCAGTTTTATCATTTTACTCTATTAATCATTTTAGTTAACTCAACAAATCATCATTTGCTTTATTAGATTTTTACATTAGAGTTGCAAGAAATTCAATCCTTGTGGAGACAGTACTCACTCACTCTATATTACACATTTGACTATGTGCACTTGCATAATTTGAAGGATAAAACTCATCACAAACAAATCAATAGTGTTCACACAAGCTTGCTCTAGCTTTAAACATCAAGCTTACCAAAGAGATTAGAGCTCACCAAATTAAGGAGGTTGGCCTAGCCAACTTTCAAGATTATGAAAACATAATGAAGGTCATCTTCTAAAGGCCACCAACCCTTCCTTCTGCTTAGTCAACTGATTGTGTTGTTACTGTGACCTCATCGACTCCTGATACTGCTACAGCCCCTACTACCTTGGCAGTAGCATCCTCATAAGTGCTAGTTCCCACCTCACATCCTGAGATGGTCAAGGTCGTATCCCCATCTAAGCTCCTTACCAAAAAGTAAAGAATGGACAAGGCAAAGAAAGTTCTCACTTCATACTAGGTGGCACCCAAGGTTAAGACCAAGGAGTGACCTGTCAATCTTAGCCCAAAGACACAAGAGTATTATGACTTCCTAAGGGAGAATGTAGACCTGCTCCTGGGGTCTCACACCAAAGCATTGGAGTCGAAAAAGTTCTCAAATGAGGGATTGATGGGCTATATATCTCATTATGGTATACTGATAAGTTAAGGCCTTTCACTTTGATCCTTTTGCCTTTTTGTAATCTAACTTGACCATTTGATTTCTCAGAATGTGCTGAGGGCAATAAAGCTAAGGGCCAAACTCTTGCCTTGGAAGGAGGAGAAGAAAAAGCTTAAGGATAACTTAGACACTGTGACTGCTGAGGCATTGGAGTTGAAGGATAGAATAAGAAATGTCGTGGTCACCAAGAAAGAAGCCAAGAAAGCTCTATCTCGTGATATGGCAATCCACAAAGCTACCACATCTAGGCTTACTTCATATCTCAATAAGGTTGTTGATAAGCTATCAAGAATGAAGCTCGAGATGGACGTGGTTATGTAGCAGGCTGAGGTTGCTGAGAAGGAAAATGAGGCGGTCAAGAACAAAGTTGCTTTGGCAAAAGAGGAGACCACTGTGTTGGTTGTGAAAGTGGAAGAAAATGAGGTATCTAAAATCGTCACCTCCTTGTTGTACACTTTGTGGGAGCAACACTCAAAGATGGACTTCTCCTTTTTTGGTGAGGATGCTCTTGAGGCCATAAAGGGCTTCAAGGAAGTCAGGAAGGCTGTTTCTTTTAATAAGGGTGTGGGGACTATAGTTAGAGTTTCTCCTGCTGAGTGTGTGATTCAAAAAAAAAGTTGCTCGCAGGTCATGGAAACTGCCAAAGATCAAGTGATAGATAACTTGCTTACACCACATGTAGACCTTTCAGTCCACCAGAGCTCAACTACAAAAGGCCAGCCTTCTTAGGCCATAACTGTAGCTAGTTCATTTTCAATGTAATTATGAACTTTCATTTATAATTTTACCTCATTGAAGGAGGTTTTTTCTTTAATGAATCTTTAAAATGTTCCAGCTTTATTCTTCTCAGTTTCCATGGTTGAATGCTCAATAGGTTGCATATAATACCTCTGTTAGCAAATCATGAATGAATAGATATTTACGAGATGAATACCCAGTAGGTCACAAATGATAACACTTAGGTTAACATAAATGCACCTCAGCTAGCAATCTTGTTGCCTAGTAAGCCATATTAATGCATTTCAGCTAGCAATCTTATTGCCCAGTAGGCCATATTAATATGCCTCAGCTAGTAAACCATGATAATGTATATTTGTTAAGTATGACAATGTATATTTGTCAGGTCGAGTACCTTTTAGGTCATGCCTCAACTGGTAAACCATGACAATATATATTTGTCAAATATGACAATGTATATTTGTCAAGTCGAGTGCCCTTTAGGTTGTGCCTTATTTGGTAAACCATGATAATGTATATTTGTCAAGTATGACAATGTATATTTGTCAGGTTTAGTGCCCTTAGGTTGTGCCTCAGTTGGCAAACCATGACAATTTATATTTGTTAGGTTGAATGTCCAAGTAGGTCAAATAGATGAATCTCAACTTGCAAACCATGACAATGTATATTTATCAAGCATGATAATGTAGATTTTTCAAGTTGAATGCCCAGGTAGGTCATGCAGATGCACCTCAGCTTGCAAACCATGATAATGTATATTTATCAAGGATGACAATATATATTTGTTAGGTTGAATGTCCAAGTAGGTCATGTGGATGTATCTCACCTTACAAACTATGACAATGTATATTTGTTAGGTTAAGTGCCCAGGTAGGTCTCATGAAAGCTACATCTCAGCTAGCATGAGTCAAGTGCCCAGGTAGGTCATATGAAAGCCGCACCTCAGTTAGAATGAGTCGAGTGCCCAAGTAGGTCACACGGATGCTCCTCAGCTAGTATGAGTCGAGTGCTCAGGTAGGTCGTATGAAAGTTGTGCCTCAACTAGCATGAGTCGAGTGCCTAGGTAGGTCACATGGATGCACCTCAGCTAGCATAAGTTGAGTGCCCAAGTAGGTTACATGGATGTATCTCAGCTAGCATGAGGCAAGTGCCCAGGTATGTTGCATGAAAGCTGCACTTTAGTTTGCACAAGTTAGGTGCCGAGGTAAGTCGCATGGATGTACCTCAACTAGTATAAGTCGATTTTATCAATGGTAAGAATAGCTCACTTCCTATGTAACACTTTACTAAAAATTTATTTAAAAATAAACATTGATATAAAAATTTAAGGAAAAACATGGGTGCTTTTATTAATTTCTAAATAACATTATAGGATTAGAATATGGTTCTCATTGTGGGTGCCTGCTCTTAGTCAGGAGCCCGCAGGGTTGCTAAGGTCGCTATTCCATAGGTTGCACCACATAGTCTCTTAAATGACCTCTTTTGATCAGATCCTCAATTGCATTTTTGAGTGTGCAACATTCCAAAGTATTGTGCCTGATCTCATCATGGCAGGCATAAAACTTGTCTTTGTTTCTAAGCCTATTAGGAATCCTTGTGGGATTGGGCTTCCTAAAGTCCTCCCTTTCCTTCTCTGTTGCAAATATCTTGTCCTGAGGTATGATAAGACACTATAGCTATTGTGGCAACCTTGACACTGAGGTTATTCACTCTTGGCCTTTTTTATGGCTTGGTTATCAGAGTAGAGCCATCCTTTTGACCCTCTTTGTTGCTCTCGCCATTGCTTCTCTTTTCGCTCTGGTTGGAGCTATTCACCCCATCCTTTTGGTTGGACTTCTTTTGGCCAAAAGTCTCCTCCTACCTGATTTCCCTGGTAGCTTGCTTGTAGAATTCACCCAAGTCCCTCACTAAAGACTTGTATATGCTCTTGTACAATTTCTCATCCTTGCAAAGTCTTGCCGAGATCGCTATTAGGATGCTTTCATCCAAGGGATTCTCTACATTGCTGACTTTGTGCCTGAACCTAGTGATGTAGTCTTTCAATGATTCATTTTTCCACAAAAAGACTATTGTGAGGTGGTAGGATGGTGCAAGCTACCTTCTCAGTGCCTTATATTGGTTAATGAATCTCCCCTGGAATTTTTTCCAACTGTGAATGCTACAAGATGGGAGACTCCTAAGCCATGTCCAAGGCACATTTCCAAGGGTGGCTGGGAAGACGTAACATTTGACTAATGGATTAGTCATTTGAAGATCCATCTGGACATTAAATACGTCTAGGTGGTTATATAGGTTATTATCCCTATTGTACTACGGGATGTTGAGGATCTTAAACTTGTGAGGAAGAGGCTCCATCTCAATCTCCCTAGTGAATGGTGTCCTCTTCATGTAACAATCTTGACGGTCCTGAGCTAGAGGGTGTTTTTCTAACTACTATACCCTTTGAAGCAACTCTTCAACCATCGGGTTTTGTTCCTTAGATTGACGGTTGGAAGATCAATGGCTCCTTGCACCTCCTTACTCGTGAGAATGGCAATTTGAGGCTCTATGTCTTTTGCTATACTCGTGACCTAGCATATATCAGTATGAAATATGTCCCCTATTGGTCCTGTTTAAGCCTTCCACTCGATGCAAACCCTTATGTCATTATTTTTCTCCATCATCTTTGTGAGCTCAGTGGTCCTTTGACCTTGGTCGTAAATTAGAAGAGCGAATTGAACTAGCTCACTAATGTTCTCCTTTGTTAGCCTTTCTTCTTGAGCTCTTTCATGAGGCTATTAGAATACCCCTCTAGGTGCAATAACCTTAACTTGTCTTCATGTGCCTTGGGCCTGTGATTGGACTAGTGCCCTAACCTCATCAGCTAGTTCCCTCACCATGTTTTCCAACGCTTCCTAACACTGATGTCATACTTGCACTCCATCAATCCTCAAGATAATTACAATAAGCTAGTGAGAGGTCAATGGAGCCATGCCAGTGGGAACTCCTATGGTGGGGGCAGCGGAAGTGCTTGGTGCAAGAAGGACCAGGCCTCCAACTGGTATCATATTCCATTATTGTTCCACGTGACCCGTAGGTTAGTTAATCGTAGCATCTAAACTCTTGGTTGTTCTTCCTCTAGCCATTGCAATTGAGCAAGAGATCAAAGAGAATGTCGTTTTAGGGCCCTTCTTCTAGTGTCAAAATGTTGACAACAAAATCTGGTCAACCCAAGTCTAGAACCCCAAACTACAATTTGAGTATAAAAGAGAGAGAGAGAGAGAGAGAGAGAGAGAGAGAGAAAGAACAAGCAACACCCAGAGTTTTTTAATGTGATTTGGCCAAAATCAAGGCTTATGTCCATGGTTGTTTATTTCTCAGTCCTTTTTGTTGAGTATTTTGGTAGAGTAACTATATATTATTATTCCTCTTTACAATGATTTCAACCCCCTTTTTATAGTAGCCAAGGTGTTACAATGTATTCTATAATGAAAATAAATCATAAATTGGTTACAACAGTTAATAACGGATTCCTATTAAATAAGCAATTAAACAATTTTCTCTGAATTGATTGTTGGGAGGGCATGCTTCGAGCTGCAAGATAAACCTCATCCTTAATAACCTGAGATTACTACTTTGACCCTTGTTGACCAGTGTTTTAAGTTCATATTTGGTGATATGATGCCTTGCTCCTATGACCTTGATCCTAGTTGAGCTAGGCTTTTATCAATTAGGCTTGTCCATTGAGCTTTTACTAGCCCATTTGCATGGGTCCAAACATACCTACAACAAGTTCAAACCAAGATAGGAAAGCTAAATGATTGCAAATGTTTCTTAATGAATTACGAGTTAGCTTTTGTGATGAATCTCCAATCATTTGCTCCTTCAAATGGCTTTCCATGATTTTCCAAGCCTTTTGAGGGAGGTAAGGTACCACATCATCCAAATTGATCATGGGAGAATCTCTATCATCTTCCTTATCCTCCTTGTCTCCTTCTTCCTTAACTTTTTCTTAAAGCTCATTTGAATCTTTTAAGGAAGCCAAGCGTCTACTTACTCATCATCATCATCATAATTTTTGTGAATCCTTGGAGTAGATTCATCAAATACAACATGGGTGGATTCGTTTGTTAGTAAAGTTCTCTTATTATACACTTGAGAAGCTTTACTTGTAAAAGACTACCTAATAAATAATGCTTCATTAAATTTGACATTAAATTTACTTGGGTTGCCTTTGCCATTATGCACAAAATATGTATAACCAAAATCTTGAAAATGAGACACATTAAGCTTTCTTCCAAAATATAATTCATAGGGGTTTTTCTTAAGAATTAGCCTTATCAAGGCATGATTCATAATATAACTTGCAATATTAATTGCATTCACCCAAATTGACTTTGGAAAAACATTGTCATTAAGCATGGTCCTAGCGATTTCTTCTAAGTATTTATTTTTTCTCTAAACAACTCCATTTTGTTAAGGGGTTCTAGGTGCAAACAAGTTGTGATCTTTCCCATTCTCAATGTAATAACAAGTAAACTCATGGTTATCAAACTTTCCTCTATGATCACTTGTTATACTTACTATTGTTGATCCTTTATGATTTTGCATAGACTTAGCAAGCTTCCTAAAAACTTGAAAGGTATCACTTTTTTGAGTAGGAAACAATGTCTATGTGAATCTTGAAAAGTCATCAACAATTAGAAGCACTTAGTCCATATGAAGTAATTAAAGTCACCTTGATGTAGAAATATAGTTTTTAGGTTTAAAAGAAGATTTTACTTGCTTACCCTTTTGACATGCACCACAAAACTTGTCTTTGTTGAATTTAATATTAGGTAAATTGACAATTAGAACATTTTTAGCCAATTTTTCAATCAAATCCATACTAGTATGTACAAGTCTTCTATGCCAAATCCATGAATCATCGTTCAAGCTAACCAAACATTTTGAATCTATAGTTAGCTCATTATCAATATCAATCATATAAATATTGTTACATCTTTTGCTAACTAGCTTAATTTTCTTGTTATTTATATTCTTAACTATGCAATAAGTGGAGTCAAAGGTGACATTATTCCCCTTGTCACCAAATTGACTAATGCTAAGCAAATTATGCTTGAGTCCTTTAACCAACAAAACATTTTCTATGCAAGAATTGAGATTTTTACCTACTCATCCTTTATTTATAACCTTTCATTTGTCATTATCCCTAAAAGTGATGTGTCCACCATCAATAGGAGAAAGCAAGAAAGACTTAGGCTTGTCCTTGGTCATGTGTTGGAAGCATCCACTATTAAGAAGTCATATGTCACTTCGGGATCTCCCACATATCTACACAAGAGAAATCATTCTTTGAAAGCTGGTACCCAAGTAGTCTTGGGTCCACCAAGGTTAGTAGCTTTAAAAAAGAAAGTTTTAGGAATCCAAACTAACTTTTTACTAATGCTTCAAACATAAGTGTTCTTCTTATAGGCATAAGAATGAATGTTATGGCCTTTTTGTCCATGATAGTGACATGTTATATATGGTTGGTTTCCTATGGTTTTTCTAATAAAGGGGTTTTTGTAAAAAGATTTTAGCACACTTGGTACATAACTAAGACCCTTCTTGTTAAAACCACACATTTGGCTTCCAAGAAGTGTATCAAGTGTTTTCTTGCTATTTGTAAACTTTTCCAAAGTTTTGGTTTTGAAAGTGTCACAAGTAGCACACACTTGGTATGATAGCTTAAGGTGTTCATTTTTTTTATTTGAATTATCATTCTATTTTTGTAAATCTTCAATGTTACTTTCCAAAGAAGCAATGGTCTTCTTAAAAGACTAACATTTTTCTTTATCTTAAGCAAATAATCATACAACTCATTATACAATTCATTAAAGTCATCATTAGATTGAATTGAGTTATTGTCATATACCTCTACATTATTATCTCCCTTGGCCATGAGGCAAAGCAAAGCTTCTTCGTCCTTGTCATCCTCACAAGCTAAATCATCATCCTTATCCCTCAAGTGGCAAGATGAACTCTCTTGATGGGCTACTTGCTCTTCTTCCTTTCATTTTCCAAGAGCCTTTTAAGATAGATAGGACAATTTGGTTTAATATAACTTGGCTTTTTGCATATGAAGCACATAGGAATGGAATAATTACTTTGCTCTCTTTTGTTACCATTCCTTTTTAGGAGGAGGACCTTTTTTTTTATTGCTAAACTTATAAGCCTTCAGTAAGTCTTTGATATTTGTTAGTTAGAAGAGCCACATCATCATCTTCATTGAGATCCTCTAAGTTCTCCACATCATCCTCTTCGTCTTCAAACATTGCAGTAACTTTTAAGGCTAGATTTTTTCTCCTATTGCCATCATCATTCTTGAAGCATCTCATCAGCTCCATCTCATGCTCTTCCAAGTTCCTGAGTAGCTCTTGTAAAGATGGCAGGCCCATATTCATAAACTCCTTGATGACTATAATTTTGGGATGCTATTCAATGGTTAAGGAGCATAAGACCTTGTGCACCAAATTAGCATTTTCAAACTTCCTACCAAGAATATTCAAGTGGTTAACAATAGTAGTAAATCTTTGTACCTTTATAGGCTCACCATTATTCACTTTAAATAGTTCATATTATGAAACTAGAGTGTGAATCTTTGAAGCTTGTACTTGGGTAGTGCCAACGTGAACCACTTCGAGAGCATACCACATGTCCTTAGTAGTAAGACAATTTGATACCCTCTCATACTCACTTGGCCAAAGGGAATTGGATATTATTCATTTGACCTTAGAAGTCAGAATATATTTCTTTTTCTCATCTTTATTCTAATTGCTTCTTGGTTTCAAAGTGGTTATATTATTTTCAATCTTGGTTAGAAGATTGTATCCACTTTCTACTATTTCCCACATATCTATATCACTAGGTTCAATAAAATCTTTTATTTTTTGTTTCCAATAAGTGTAGTATTGACCATTGAACCTAAGGCATCTATTCAATAAAGGACACTCCAGTAGAATACAAAAACTATTTGAATCCATAGGATCCTTTTGAGATAGTTACTCCTCAATACTAAGAGCTAAGATTTGATACCAATTGTAATCATGGATTCCACTAAAAAGGGGGAATTAGTTTTAGGATTTTACAATTTTAAAACAATTTTCTTCAAACCCTTTTGAGTTTTAGCAAAAATAACAAATTTTCTTGGAAATAAGAAATGTCTAGTCACAAATAAATCAGAAACACTAGCAAACACAATACCAACCAGCCAACAAGATTATAAACAATAATGAATCTAAAAAAATATAGTGCAAAAAGTAAAGGAGTAACAATTAATAGATTCAAACACTAATTTAAAGTGGTTTCCCCTTTAAAATTTGTTTCCAAGGTATATATCCACTTTCGAGCTCTTAATCAAGCTTAAATCCACTATAATAAAAAAATTCCGAGTTTGAATTGGCACTTAGATAAGCCGGATACAACAATTGCTTAACTGTAATTGAAACCCCTTTAAGATCCTCACTCAAAAAATAGAAAAAAAGAGCTTGACCACTCTTCTACCCTAGATAAGGCTACCTATAAGAAATCTAGTAGTGTTTGAATTGCATACAAGAGAAATGGCAAGAACTCAAGAGTTCAAGATACAAAATAGAGCTTTATAGGATTAAATTTAGCTTAAATGTAAGAGATGAAGTAAAAAATTAAAAACAAATGAATTTGATAGTATTTGCCTTTGAAAAGTTAGGTTTTCACTTTGAGAAAATATATGAAATGGGTATTTATAGTAAGTGAAAACACAAACTAAAAAAACTAGACATTATGTGCAAAATCCAAATGTACAATGTTGATTGCGAATTCAAAAATTGAATTTTGATCAAAATCACGATATTCAGATTTGAATGTATTGATTTGAATAGCAAAAAGACAATGCAAAATACAATTTTGCTCCCAAAGATTGCAAACCTTTGGTAAGTCAAGAAATTCATATGATCAAAATCACTATTAGAATTGTGAAAATAGAGTTTAGAAGGCATCGATTCAAATCGCACGGAATAGTTCAAATCTTGATTTGAATTATCAAAATGTGCAAACATTTAGCCAGTCCTGATAAGCTTGCAATCAGAATCATAAGAGACTAGTGTTAAATCTTGATTCAAAACGTAAGGTAAGAATACGTGCCCTGTTTATGCAATCATGAGCACGAAATCGGTTCAAAATGCTCAATTCAAATCACGGGCCTAGAGAATGAAATATGAAATTTGCAAATTTATTTCAAAACCAATTTAAACCATTTTAAACCTTAGTTTCAAGCTGAATAAATATTGTAAATCATTTAGTAAAATGTTAGAATGTTTTTAGTGTAATTTTTCAAAATGTTTTTGATTAAAATAAGAGACAAACCTTCCAAAAGATTTTCCAAATTTGAGCTAACTCTAATAAGTCTAAACTTTTATAAAATATTCTAAACAAGGTCTAATCTATGTCTTCTGCTAGAAATCCAAGACCATCCACAAAAGATACACTAAAATTAAATCAAATTAACTCAACCAAAATTGTTTGTTGTTATCCAAATAAAAATTTGCTAAATTTAGAAAAATGAGCACTGAGGATAACACATGCAATTTCATTAAATTAGATATGGTTGCAATTAATAATCTATTATAGTTAGTAGTTAGATTACCTTCTTTGGCTTTCAATTTTACATTAGAAAACAAAACTTTTAACAAATTGTTCAAGTCTTTCACAACTAGAACACTATGTTGTTTTAGTTATGATACCTTCTTCAATTGTAATATCACAACGGCAATAAATGTTGCCATCCTTAATTTAGAACCATAACTCTAATCAACAAGAACCAACAAACAAAGAAATCAGTTAGTAATTAGTTAACTAAAAACCAACAGAACATATGCTCTCTAGACCACTTTTGCAGGTTTTTTTTTTTTTGTGGTTATCCTTCAAATTTCCTTTTTTCTTCTTTTTTGGTGAATTCTTAAGATTTCAATTATTCGTAGCAAATACTATATTGCCTACATAGGATGTATATATAATATGTAAGCAACATTGCCATTTAAACCCATTCTCTGAAATTTCTTTCATTTTCTTTTTGTTTAGTTGTCCAAAATGACCAATTTTCTAGTGATAATATTCAAAGTAGAGGAGGCAATATATGCAGAATATGATAATAACTAAATTGTTGATACACTTCAAATGTGATATAAGGGGTCAAGTTCAATTAATAGTTCAAAAACAGTATAAAATCTTAACTATCTGGTACAATTATCAAAAGAAATATTTGGACCACCCAACGTTTGTAATCATATGCAGATTTGCCTCTCACTCCTCTCTTTATCTCTCTTGTTCATACACCCATCTATACGATTGAGTATGCCTAAAATTTTTCTCCAATTCATTCAAATGAGTGTATATGGTTTGATTTAAGATCGAGGAATCTGTAGGAGTCAATGTAGGGTAGGAATAGCAACTTGAACCGTCTCATAGTAAGCTGCAAATTTTGGACCATCCTGTAACCTTAAAAAAATGTCCGACTCAATGCACACGGTTCAATTCTGACGCCAAACCAAACCCTAACTAGCAACTGTTGGCATATTTAGGTCACATAATGCTTGCCTTGAGTGCAGTTTGCAACTTGGCAGCCAGATGTGTTTACAATGGAAAGCGATATGCCCCCTCTTTTCCATAAATTTATTTGAATATCATATTCAATAATAATGCGCATAATAAAGCCAATGAACTTATTGGTCTTCTTAATAAGCTTGACTATCCCCTCCCAGGCTTAAGGGTCAAATTCAAGATACTAACAATAATAATTAATAAATTAGCAAAATCTTCTTATTATTATAATAATAAAAGTTGTAGTATTCACCTCATCTAAATGCACTACGTAATAAATGTCTCATTTGTCAAGAAATGATTAGCGAGAAGAACTTTTAATTTTAATTTTAATTTTTTTCCTTTTCCATTCCAATTTAATCTGTGGGTAAAACTTCTGCATTTATTTGTTTAAAGAATAAATTATTTATTTGAATTATTTATAATTAATTTTAATTTAATTTTAATTCACTTTACTACTATTAAATTATTAATTTAATTTTAAAACTTTTTAAATTATCAAATAATATTTTGATTTTAATTTTTAACATCTAGATTATTTATTTATTTGAGTAATGCAATTTTGTTATTTATTTTAATATTATTAAAATGATTTTGAACTTAGAATTTAGTAATATTTAAATATTTAATATTAAAAATAAAATTTAAAAATATTTTAATATTTCAATGACTTGCATAGTTTAACATTTAAAAAATTTTAATAATATATCCTCTAACTTTTAAATTATAAACCACTTTGATAAATAGTATATATCCTCATTTTTATAGAAATTATTTATTAAAAAATTATTTAATATCTACACATGATTTTTAGCCAAAATTCATTAATACATTTCAATTTTAAATTATTTATATGTGTATTAAATAATTTATATATAAATGAATAATTATATCAATATTTATATAAAATAAAATACTTATCAATACATAATTAGTAATATTTAATTATAATTTGAAAAATAACTTCTATTTAAAAGTTTTTAGTTTCTCACTCTTTGAATTTTTATACTATATTTAAATATTAAATGTTAAATTTGATATTTTATAGTTTCTCTTTTTTTAATATCTATAATAATTTCAATTTAAAAATATTTTTGAAACTTAATAAAAATATTTTTGAAATGTATATCTTTAACATATATATTAATTATGACAATATATAAACTCTTATTAATTAATAATTAAATCTTTTGACAAAAAGTAGTTAATTTAAATTTTGAAACAAAATTTTATAAATAAATTCATCTAAAGTATTAATGTATTAATAAAATATTTTTAAAAGTATGAAAAAAAATTCAAATGATAAACTTAGTTAATTTGAAATATTAATGTAATAAATTTATCAAATTAAAAGAAATACAATATTCTCTTATAATTAATATGAATATAATTATATCAATTATATAATCATCTAATACATAAAAATGTGATGATAATTAATCTATATTTAAATACATTATAATTTATAATTTAAATTCATATTACAAATCATTATCAAATAAAATTAATTAAAATCATGTCATACAAGCTAATGTTATATAATGCAGGTGGCGGCCGTCATTTGTTATATTAGGTTGGATTGGTGGATCAACTTTTGGTGTATAAGCTGTAGTGCTATTCTTTAAATTAAACTTATCTCATTTTATTCAAATAAGAGGGAGAATCCAATATATTGTTAATTATCTTGAACACTCTTATATGAGATGTATTAATAATAGTAGATTATTAGATAAATTATTTATTAAATTTAAAATTTTGGCAATTTGATATACATGTTTTTTTATTTTAAGTATTCAATGTTAAATTTTCCATAAATTTTATTTAAATTCAAGAAAAGCCTCACTTATATGTTCAATCATGTGAGTTATTAATTAAAATTATACAGTGTCAACTCTTTATCATATTCCATTTTTACATCATATATATAAAATTAATATCTTTCATTTGTCTTGCTTAATTGATCAAGGTAGACAATTTATAATTATTTTTAATATAAATAAATAATTATTCAATAATTTAAACACATTATTGTTTAATAGATTAAAAAAACTTCAATATTATCGTATAATAGGTTCAAAAAGGTAATATAAAGAAAAAATTAGACTAAGAGATAATAATAGTATATTATCTTGAAAATAATGTATTTACATTGTAGTATCAATTTGACAAAGAAAGAAAGTTTGTGTAAAAATAGTCATTTTGTCAAATTCATATCCATTATCATTTATTTTTAGATAGGATTTAGGAGTTTGGCTTGCGTATATTTTGAATTTATGAGTTTTCTATTTCTTCAAATTAAGATAAACGGTATAATAGAAGATATCACATTAAGTATGAATTTATGGTAAAGGGAGGAATAGTTAGTAATTTAACACCCACACAACATCTAAATTCGAATCAGGTCATTGAAAGGAAAAATTTTCAAATGTTATTATATAACTAAAAATATCAGTACATTGGTTATGTATTAATTATTTATTTTTTTTAAAAAAAATAGAGTTATTAGGGACAGTTGTATGTATTTTTTCTACAAAAATGTTGCAAGTATTGTTAGAATATAAAATTCATATATATGTTTATTAAATTTTAAATTAATTATAATAATTTTATATAATATAAATAAACTGCCCCATTGATAGTATGGTCTTGAGTCCGCACCGATAAGAAACATGTAATTTCCTTTTGGAAGGGCAGTACATGAAATAAGGTATCCCCCCTCATAATTTTTTAAGCAAAATCAACCAATGCAGAAGCAATGCCGACATTGAACATTGCCAATAAAACACAATTAGCTAGCCATTTGACATGCACAGCTCTATATCATATCATATTAAGCTACAAAATTTCTTAGTAGAAACATGACTGCTCTTTTGTGCATTTGGACGTTATATAATAAGCAATCTATATATTATGACATATCAAGTAAGAGTACTGTTGTTATACAAGAGTGTTCTAAAAAGTGAATTATAACCATCAGATATTGTATTGATGGTCAGAATTAAAACATAAACTCATGTGACATTTTAAGTGATTATGTAACGTTCAGTTATATTTTAATTATTGTCATCAAATCTATCTTGGTTATCGATGCAAGATTTAATAGTCATAATTTACTCATTTCATTCTCACATAAGAATAGTATTGTGATCACTTGATACACCTGTATCTCCCTATTATTAAAATAGTCATGACACTCATCCTTACCTAAATGTTATTACACAACGAGTATCTTCCACTTGTTGATAAAAAGTGAGTAAGAAGAGTTTTTAATTTTCATTTTATTTTTTTTCTATTTTAATTCACATCATGAATAGAACTTTTGAATTTTTTTTAATCTTCTTCTAATTCAAAATAAGGTAATTCTATGGGGAGCATGACCTCTTAGGAGGTTACACTACTATAAAAATGTAGAAATAACATCGTTAAATAGATGTCGGATGAAAGATAAAATGACATATATATAGATGTGCTGATATTTTTGTAAATACGAGAAAACTTACAACATCAATTTCTATTAAAAAATCAATGTATAAACTCAATATCACGTTTGAAGTCGATTTGAGCTAAGGAATCTACATACTTTTGAAATTATTTAATTTGTACTATTTTGGTTTAAACCATCATTAAAAGTCATGAATCCTCAACTATAAAAAAAAAGTTTATTAATTTATTAATTAAATTATTATTTAATTATACTTCAAAGAACTTTATTATAATATAATTCATGACTTATTTGATTATACTCAAATAACTTTTTAGTTGAATTTTTAATAAAATTATATGCGTACAACTAATTTACTGATATGATTATAGAATTATCAAAATAATTAAAAAAATTCAATGTGTTTATATTTAGCGTACATGAAGAGATGTAGATTAGATACCGATTTTTAATAAGAATTGACATAGATGGACAAAAGTAATTTAAAAAATTCAACAGGGATACATAATATTGAAGCAGAGGTGGTGTTTTTATAAATATATTAAAAAATTATATGTATGTTGTCATAAAAAAATTGACGTATAAATTGAATTTAAAAAAATAATTCAATAGTTATATTATTTTGAAGCAGAAGTGTTATTTTTGTAAATATATTAAAAATTAATACATCAGTTTTTATAAAAAAATATATATATACGTATAAACTTTAAGACACCAATTTTTTGTGAGGAACTAACTAGATGCATAATAATATATGTCAGTTCATATGTGTTATATGAGGAATTCGAAGCATCCTTAATGGGCTGGCAACCTATCTAAGCATAGTACGGAATTCAACTTACAAGTTGCTTAGAGCGCCAAAACGTGTCGCTAGCGACCCCATCTACCCAAGCTCGCCCTTAGCTAGGTCGAGCTCAACCTTGTTACTCTGAAGATAGCAGCTCCTCCTCCAGACCAAAGGACCTGGTTTGTGAGGCATAGCCAGTAACCTAAGAGCTTGTTGAACAGAAGACCAACACATGTATTGCCCAGCAGACATGCAAGGCCCACTTGTAGGAGGCAATCTGCAATAGCCAAATTACAGGATTTAGTCATTCGTCCAGTCTTGTGCATTAAATACCTGACATAATAGATTTATTGCATATAAAATTATAATTATAACCTCCTATCCTCTATAAATACAGGAAGGAGATGAACGTTAAAGGAGAGAGGAGGCTTGTATGCTGAAACTCTGTAAGAATATCCTTAGATCAATACACTACCGTGGATGTAGGGTTTGGTTCTATCCAGATTTGGCCGAACCACATTAAAACGCTGTGTGTTTCCCGTTGCTCTTCCCTTCTTCTTTGCTTTCTTTGCTCATTTATTATCTTAGAGCTATATCACAGTTTGAGATCATGAAAAAATCCTTCGTTGGCTGGAGTTTGGTTTAGAACCAGATTTCACCGTTAACAATATGTATTAACTAGCGTATAAAATCTAAGGCATCTTTACATAACATGCCATTTCATTCCCCTGGCAATTATTTTTCTCTTCCCTATCTAAAACATTTACCCAAAATCATTCTCAAACCCTTACAACATTTGTATTCAATCTTCACATTTCAAAACCATCACTAATTGAGGTGAGGAACTTCATTCTTCTTATAATGTTGTCTTTTCTTCTTTCCTAAGTTGTATTGAAGTTTTTGTATATTTTATTGACCTTGTACTTTACTAATGGTTTATAGTTTATGGTGTAGGTTTTTCTTTTTCTCTTTTGTTTCTTTGTTTGTTTATCATAAATGATTTGGGTTAGGGTTTAGTTTTTGGTTGTGGTTCTTGGCTAGTCATGCCCTATTTCTTATTTTGTTTATTGGCAATGATTTATATGTGATAAAATTATATACTTATCTCATTTATATATGTATGATAAAATTATGATTGAACATGAGTAACTTGCCATTTACTTACTAGGAGAATTAAATTAATCAAGATGTTTGCAAACCATTTTCTGACTAGCTACTAGAAAAAAAGGAAAAAAAAAGTTGAAAGTTTACTGGCTACCAGTTGCACCCATTATTTGCCTCTTGTTTATGCTGGTGCAATATATTCCTATGACATGAATTTGGGTAGATAGCCTATAGATCACCATCAAAACATGATAAGGTTAATAATCTTGCTATAGCATGGTTTTGATCATTAAATTAAGATAATTTATTGGTGAAATTATTGTTTATATATCTAATGTATGTGACTACATAAAATTGGACCACCTGATTAAAGTGGATAGTAATTAGTAGTTTTACTTTGAACAAACCTTTCTTGTTCTTGAAGGCACTATATTACATTAATTTATCATAGTCATTTTTTTTTTTGGTTATATATATATATATATGTATGTATTGCATGTTCAACTTATTCCAACCCTAAATTAGCAGTCTTATTTTGAACAAACCTTCCTTGTCATATTTATGTTGACATATAATTTTATGATTTAATCATGAATTATTATTAGACAATGAATTACTCCTTAAATTATTATTTTGTGAGGTTAACTTCTTCTTCTTCTTTTTTCCTTTTAAATAAGCGTGTGGATCATTCTCAACATAGTGATCATAATGAGAAAAGTACAAAGGGTGCTTCACTTATGAAAGATATGACCCTAATGTGTAATAAAGGAAAGAAGATGAAAGTTGAGTTCAATGCTAAGGGTTAGGCAAGTGGGGCTAGCTCATTTAAATATTAGAGTTACACTGGAATGTTGACAAGCACTAAGGTGCCAATCAATATTGAGTAGTGGAAAGAAGTACCAAAGGACATCAATGAGAACATTTGGTAGAATGTCGTGGCATATATTATTTATTTCCAATTTGTGCTTAAGATATATATAACAATCATCTTAAAATAATTGTATATAAGTGTAATCTATGTGTGTTGTCTTGTAGACCTCCATAATTTTAATGCAGGGAGGAGAAAAGAAGTCATAAAGCTTACAAGGGAGTGGAGGAATGACTTCCAAAACTAATTGACAAGGGATTACATCATTGTTAAGAGGAAGGTTGATGAAAACTCCTTTAAGAAATATACTTCTCCAATCAAAAAGTGTGAGATGATTTTGTAGAGCAATGCCATTCCGAGGCTTTTTAGGTAAATTTGGCCATCTTATCTTTTATTTTTTTTCACTATTATGAGTGATTTGACCATCTTATCGACTTTTTTTTTTGTCAATAAGGTATAAGTGCAGCCAATAAGGAGAGACAAGCAAAAAAAAAGTATAAGCATAAGCTGTCTTGTGAAGGATATGTAAAGTTAGAGCAAGCTTTAGTGAAAGAAAAACTTGTAGAAAAACAAGCTTCTGATCAATCTGATTCATCATTTTTTTTTCCATATCTCAACACGAATTATGAAAGAGAACAAGGGTCAATACAAAGGGTGAATATATAACCGAAGAGAGCTAGTAATAAATATTCTTAATTATATGCCACAGGGTTCTCTCTGTTAGTCGAATATAGGTGCCCTAGAGTTAATTTGATTGGGCTCTACTACATCTATGACTAAGCGGTCTATGGATTTGGATAATAAAGGTTGAATATTCATCTTATATTACATATTATGTTCATATTTATGA
>JANHAO010009453.1:0-18368 GCA_026873985.1 Saraca asoca
AATCCAAGCAAAACACATATACATCAACTTACAAAAAATGAATCAAATTCAGCAGCAAAACACATATACAGCAGCAAAACAATAATCAGACGAAGTGCGGCCGAATCCTCCAAAACACCAAGAAACAAATGAACAAATTGGTAAAAATTACTAAAAAGGGGATTTTACCTTACTATGACGCAAATGTAGCTTCAAACACCGAACAAAACGAAGGAATCTCACCGGAGAAGACGACGGGACGAAGAAAAATGGCGGACGCTGCGTTCGCTGCGGTGGTTTTTCGGCCAGATCTGCAAAAATGAATTTGGGGTCGAGTTTAAGGGTTTCAAAAATTCCAACGGAACTTTTTTGTTGGAATTCAATAAATAATCAAAATGCGCCGTTTTATTTAAGCATGTTTTGAAAATTCCAACAAAAATTCTGTTGGAATTCAATAAATAATCAAAACGTGCCGTATTATTTAAGCCTGTTTTGATTATTCCAACGAAAAATTTTTAACGGAATATATCCGTTGGAATATTCCAACGGAGACATGTCCGTTCTAATATCCGTTGGAATATTCTAACGGATTGTCCAACGGATATGTTACTCCATTGGAATATTCCCACTTTCTGTTGAATTATTACAACGGACTCTTATTCCGTTGGAAAATCCGTTGTAATATTCCAATGGAACTTATTCCGTTGGAATATTCCAACGGATAAAATCTGTTGGAATATTCTGTTGGAAAATCGGGTTTTTCTTGTAGTGAATGACTTTGCTTTACCCTTAAAATGTTACAACTACAGTCTTATATATATATATGTGTGTATGTGTGTCACGACCCGAGTTCTTATTCATGATCGGTGCGAATATCAATTCCTAATTGATAATCATGAATCTTTAACCTGTTTCTATTATTCATTTCTACTTGTTTTAATATTTCCTACTTTTATATACTTAAACTTAATTAGTCAATAGGGTAAACTTATAGATAAAGAGAAAAACATTGATATATAAATATGTTTTTATAATGTATAGAGGCATTGCCAACCATGGTGCACGCCTATAACAAGCCTTTAAAAAGTTCATAATAAACATGCACTACTAAAGGTCCTTTATTGTGGTAGTATTTACATCAGTAGCAACTTTAATGAAATTGTCACCCATCCTTACTTTTTAGAGGTGAATTAATAATAATTTCTTAAGAATCTAAAAAATAATTCACAAAAGAGTGAGTCTGGGACTCAGTAAGATAAATTCATATCTAACTGAAGAATTCATCATCATTTAACCAAACACATATACATCAAGTCTTTAGAAAGCATAACTCATACCAAAATTAGCCAATACATTGGGATCAACCTCTAAGTAATATCACAATACATTTTGAATTGTCACACTATAAAAAATTGTAATTTTCTTATGGCCATAAGCCATTCTCATCAATCATTACAAGTTCAGGCTACAGTACTATATTACTTTCTAGCATTTCACAGGACTTAGCCATCACATGAGTTTATATCACATTTTCTTATCACATTAAATGTTCTTTCAAAATTTCTTAAAATAACAGTTATAAATCATATTATTCACACAGCTTCAAGTAGTCAATAACCATGTCACATAATCAAGTCATATTTTATCATATTTCAAAGTATTTAAAATAATAATTCCAGTAAACAAGATGATAAAGAAAAGCAATGTAAACCTCTTTGTCACTCCCATCTAGCCATAACCCGCACAAACCCTGCCTTATCCTTCCAGCACCAGCCTTATGCCCCTCTGCCATTAGGAACGCGCAGATCCAAAATCCGATTTATTATTTCCTACCTATCCCATCATTCTCATATCAAGCCATAGAGAACTTTCAGATATTTAATCATTCTATTCTCATAATGGATATCTCAATTTCATATTAACATATTTCATCATCATTTATAATATTGTGCACATTCCATGTCATGCATGAACTTTTCACCATATAATCACTTACAGTATTTGTAATTCCAATAGTAATCATATCATCACATCACTATATACTTTTCAATATCTCATGCACACTATCAAACTTTGTACTATACTGTTATTCAAAGTAACTGCATTTCCATAATCATAGTTGTTCATCATTTGCCATCCCATATTTTATGGGGAATTTTCAAGTATAGCATCACATCTCATCACATTATCATATCATCTATCATTCACATGCATTTTATATCATCTTTATCACATATCATTGCCATTATATACCATATGCCATGTCTTAAAGAATATTCAAACTTAGACTTCACTCTTAATTATATAGGTCTTATTATTATAACAAGTGTCATGATCATTTTCCTATTATCCACATATAGACCATCATTTCATTACTATTTCAAACACACATTTTCTGTCACACTCGCTTTATGACTATCCACATTGCTTCTATAACATTTGTGTATAAACAATTACTAAGTTAATTAGTGTTAACTTGGAAATTACTCATTCAAGACTTCTCATCTATTTTGTTCAACTTAATTGCATCTCATGTAAGTTTAGACCCAAAGAAATAGAACAATTTTTAAAGAGAAAGAAGTTTGAATTGAAAAGAGTGGACAAATTCTAGAGGTGCAAGCAGAATCAGATTTGAAATTCGAGAAGTATTGTGATAAAAAACACTGAAAAAATTCGAGTAGAATCGAGAAAATTCAATTGAAAATGTGAGTCCATTAGCCAAAATTTGAAAACTTTTAGGAAGTCTAAATTTAAACACGATCTGAGTCACGATCAAAATAAAAAATAAAGTAGGAAATATCAATTCAAATTGTACAAAATTAGTTGAAAATTTGAGTCAAATCATAAGAGCAATTTTGCGTGAAAACAATAGAAAAATAGGGGAAGCAACTTCATGTTCAACCTTCTACTATAAATCTTTATTTCAATATGTATTAAAAATTTAAATAAGCTTATAACTTAGCTATTTCCATAGCAAACCAAACAACATCTCAATAGATCCATTTAACCTTAAATTTGGCTACACAATCACCAAAAACTCATCTTATCTACTTGCACTAACTAATCAAAAAATCACAGGCAATAATAATCACAATTCACAAGAAAGGTAATGATTACTCACCTTAACAGCTGGAAACAAACAAATCAAATATATCTCACAAAGATCTTTAATATTCTTCAAGAACATAAAAGAAGAACTTATTAGCTTTAGATTTTCTAAGGATTTTTCCTCTTCAATTAATCATATATGATTAGATTATGATTCCATTTAATAGAAATAAGCTATATTTAATAGATTCAAGCTCTAAAACACCATAAAAACTAGATTGATTCATAGGTTAAATAGTAAAGTGAATAGTGACAATAGATTTCAAAAATTCATAACTGAACTTTTACTCCATAAATTAATAAGATTTTAATATCAAATTGAAAAGGAAGAAGAAAGGAATCAACTGTAAAAATATAAGAAATTTACATTGATAGATGAAAGATTACCTAAAAAGAGATGGAGAGCTTGTACAGAAAGAGTCTGAACTTGAAGAAAAAGCCAATGGCTACATGAAGTAACTGAAAAGTCTTAAAAGAAAGAAAGGGAACTGACTTTGGGAGGTTAAAAATAGAAGAAGAAGAAAATTTAAGTCAACTTCCTTTTTTGACTCATCTTACCTTAAACCATTTTTTCCTTAGTTCCTCAACTTCGAATCCACAATTAACATACTCATAGATCACTAACGATTGTGAAATTTTGATATAAATTAGTTAATGTTATAGGTATTTTATGTACCAGGTGAAATGCACTGACAAAGACCCAATGGATCAAGCTGGAATGAAGAATGCGGCCTAATCTGAAGTGAGGTCACTGAGGCCAGATGGTAGCTCGCACTGTGCGAGCTCGACGCCTTCAGCAAATCAAAAGCTACAGTGAGCTCCCCTCTTCAGTGCAATTGGAAACAGCTAATGTTTGATAGAACATACCTCCAACTTACGTTTCAGCCTCCAAAGTCCGATAATGATTTGCCCTGCATTTATTATCCAACACCAAGCATTTATTGCTTGTTACGGCTGTATTCATAGTCTTACAATGATAAATTATGACTTGTAACCCTCCCTGCTTCTATAAATAGAAGGGAAGTCCATTGTAGTATATATAGAAAAAACTACCTGCTAAAACTCTGTTGAAATATAGAGAGAAATCAGCATTCCTTTATAGTTCCACTGAGAAAAGTAGAGAAATAGCTTCCACAAGCAAATACATTCACCATGGACGTAGGGGTCGTACTAGCTTTAGCCGAACCATGTTAAAACCTTTTGTGCCCTTTCTGTTTGCCTTCTTCTTCTTCTTCTTACTCTTTCTCCATATTTTAACTTCTTGCATAGCAATTTGGTTTCCAAAACCTTCAGTTGACTGATTACCAAAATTGACCGTCAATATTTTGGTACGCCTGGTGGGACCAGACTACTTCTCCATTAATCTATTAACCAACTAGGTGGAAAAAAGAAGAACAACCAGGAGCTCTGATGTTACTGTAAACCAACCTAGTAGCCATCAGCAATAATAATGAAATGTCTTAGAAGAAGGAAGCCCAATCCTAGCAAGAGTTTCTTCCATCCCCCTAGGAACTGACGACATACAAGCGTTGCACCAACACCAGGAGGCACTTGAAAATACAGTTAGAAAACTCGTTGATGCTATTACAGTGCTGATGCAAGTGCAAAGCCATGGAATCCACAGACAGGTGGAAGCTACAGCCATAGGAGGAACAAACCAAGAGCCACAAGGAGAGGTGCCAGTTCAAAGGGAGAAGCCAACAGAGGAAGAGCCTTGACATGCAGATTCAACCTATTCCTCCAGTTCATAACCTAGATCACGGGACCACCGGGATCTCGACCACAATAAAGGTGAACAATCTTGAAGCTCGCACCACATTAAGGGCTTGAATGCAGTCCGTAATAGCATCAGAGGTCTTCAGTCTAAAATGTAAAACTCCATGGTGGAGGAGTTACTACAAAGGGTCCAATGATTGGAAAAGCACCCATTAACTCAGGACCAACCAGGTCGCTATAATGAGATGACCCCATTCTCCAAGGAGATTAGATGGAGCCCCTTCCTTATCGGTTCAAAGTCCCTACCATCCTGTCATATGATGGAAAGAGTGACCCTTATGACCATTTGGATGCCTTTAACATTCAAATGGATATCCAGACAACTAATCCCCTAGTCAAGTGCTGTGTTTTCCCAGCTACTCTTGGGGATGAACCCAGGGCGTGGTTGAAGAACCTTCCATCTCACAACATTAGAAGCAGGGAGGAGTGCCAAAGAAGTTCGTTAATCAATACAAAGCTTTATGGAGGCAGCTCGTACCATCCTACCACCTTGCTATAATCTTTCAGCAAAGAGACGAGTTCTTGAAGGATTACATGACCAGCTTCTGAAGTGAGGTAACAATATGGATAACCCCTTTGATGATAGCATCTTAACTACAATCTCAGTGGGTCTTCGCAAAGATGGGAAGTTATATGAGAGCATTTACAAATCTCTTGTAAGAGACTTACGAGAATTTTATAAGTGAGCACTAAAGGAGGTCAAATGGGAGGAAACCTTTGGCTTAAAGAAAATCAGACAGAGAAACAAGATGGGTAGTTCCACCTTCAACTAGAGTAAGAAAGGAAGTAGCTGTGGAAAGGGTAAGATGAGCCAGAACATAAGCGTTGAAATTTAACTAGCCAAGAAGGCAAGGAGGGAGCGACCTAAACCTCCAGGTCGCTACAATAATTATAGCATCCTGTTTGACACCCGGGATAGGATATTCGCCAGAGAGAAGTACCGAGAAGATTTTGGGCACCCTAAGCCCCTAAAAATACTGCATAAGAATAAAGATGCTGACAGGTTTTATGCCTATCATAATGATATTGGGCACAATACCTTGGAGTGTAGGATACTCAAGGACATGATTGAGGACCTAATTAGAAGAAGTCATTTGGGAGATTACATGGTGCGGCCTACAGGGCAGCGACCCCAGCGATCTCAGTCATCAGCTTATCCATCCCGACAAACCAAGCTAGAGCAGCCAGCTATGGTCAGGACCATCTATACCATCTATGGCAGGCCACACATTGCAGAAACCTCATGAGGGTCACATAAGCGTTATGTGTGAAGTGCGAGCTATGTCTTGACTGTGGACTATGAGTCAAAAAGGCCCACCAAGAGAGCCAAAACTGGCTTCAGAATGTATTATTTTCATAGATGATGATGCACGGGGTATCCAATTACCCCATAATGATGCTCTCATCATACGGATGATTATCAGCAACACTAAAGTATGAAGGATCATGTTGGATATAGGAAGCTGGACTCGATAAATGTCATGTATAAGAAGTGCTTCGAGTAAATGGGGTTTGATGAAAGTAAGTTGAAGCCTTCACCTGAAGCTCTTTTTGGCATTACCGGGGATGCTATCTTTCCCTGTGGGGCAAATTAGTCTTCCTCTTACTTTGGGGGACCAAAACTAACGAGCCACAGTCTTGGTGGACTTCCTAGTCTTTGATTGCCCTTCGGCCTACAATATAGTGTTGTGGCAACCTGCAATGAACAAGCTGGATCTAGTTATGTCTATCAAAATACTGACGGTGTGATTCTCGACCCCCAACAGAGTCAGGCGTGTGCAAGAAGAACAGTACATCACCCAACAATACTATGAAGATGCTGTTAGAATTGGGGAGAAAGGGAAAAGAGTCAATGTGATCTCTAGCAAGGAGTGTCAAGCTCCAAGTATCGTGGGAGTAAGTTATGATCTTGACCCTTGCGACTTAGATGCAGAGGGGGAAACCAGGCCCATTGAAGGTCTCAAAGAGGTATAGGTTAATAAGGTAGATAGTTAAAGATGCCTCAAGCTAGGGAAAAACTTACCCAATGATGTGAAGGTCCAGCTGACCAATTTTTTAAAGGTGAACCTAGACATTTTTACATGGAGTCATAAAGATATGGTGGGGATCGATCCTAAAGTCACATCTCACAAGTTGCATATAGATCCCAATCATAAATCGATTCGCCAAAAGAGGAGACCTTTGACTGCTAAACGGTCAATAGCCCTCCAAAAGGAGGTAGACAGACTTCTAGCTAATGGGTTCATCCGGGAGGCCCACTACCTGACTTGGGTAGCAAAGCCAGTCCTCGTTAAGAAGAAAAATGAGAAATGGAAGACATGCATAGACTTCACCAACCTTAACAAGGCTTGTCCAAAGGATAGCTTTCCATTGCCTCAAATTGACCAGCTCGTTGATGCAACAATCAAACATCAACTCCTTAGTGTCATGGATGCATATCCGAGATACAACCAGATACCCATGGAGCCTCAAGATGAAGAGCACACCTCTTTCATTACAGATTAAGGACTTTACTGTTACAAGGTAATGCCCTTCGGGCTGAAAAATGTAGGAGTGACTTACCAGTGGTGGGTTAATAAAATGTTTAAAGAGCAGATCGGGAGGAATATGGAAGTTTATATTGACAATATGCTCATAAAGTCTAAGCAGGTCGTGGAGCATGTCAGGGATTTGGAAGAAATGTTTCAAATTCTAAAAAAGTACTAGATGAAGTTGAATCCACTAAAATGTGCATTTAGAGTGTCCTCAGGAAAATTTCTCAGGTTTATGGTGAATAGCAGAGGGATTGAAGCCAACCTAGAGAAAATTAAGGCGCTTATCAACATGAGGTCCCCATCTGGGGTCAAGGAAGTGCAAAATCTGTCTGGATAAGTTACTGCACTTGGAAGATTTATTTCCAAGACAACCGATAAGTGCAAGCCATTTTTTGATGTTTTGAAGAAAGCAAATCGATTTGAATGGACTAAGGAGTGTGAAGTCATCTTCCAGCATTTGAAGGAATACTTAGGCCGAGCCCTACTATTGTCCAAGCTTCAAGAAGGTGAAAGTCTCATTCTCTACCTGGGAGTGTCTTAGCACGTTATTAGCACAGCCCTTATTCGGGATGAAAGTGGGACTCAACTCCCTATGTATTATGTGAGTAAGAGATTGACCAATGCAGAAGAAAATTACACGTCAATGGAAAAGCTCACTTACTGCCTCGTAACCACTTCCAGAAAGCTACGACCTTACTTCCAAGCACATATCATTAAGGTGCTCACCTAATACTCGTTAAGGTAAACATTCCAAAAGACAGACACCTCAAGGTGCTTGCTCAAGTAGGCCATCGAGCTTGCCTAATTTGATATACAATACAAGCCAAGGTTAGCAATTAAGGGGTAGGCACTAGTGGACTTCATTATAGAGTTCACTGGAGCAGTGGAGAATGAAGTAGGGCCTTTGGAAGAGCCATGGTGGGAACTCTTCATGGATGGATCATCCTGCGAGCAAAAAGCAAGGGCTGGAGTATTAATAATCAGTCCAGAGGGACATAAATTCTCTGTGCATTACGATTTGAATTCCAGGCCACTAACAACAAAGCAGAATACGAGGCCATGCTCACAAGACTTCGTTTAGCAAGGGAAGTACGAGTTGAGAACCTGAGAGTCTATAGCAACTCTTAACTTATTGTTTGTCCCATAAGGAGCAAGTACCAGGTAAAGGGATTGAGAATGGCTGCCTACCTCTAGAAAGTTCAAAAGTTTCTTGGCAACTTCTAGAGGTACGAGATCAGTTAAGTTCCATGAGCTTAAAATGTGCATGTAGATGCTTTAGCTTGCTTGGCTGCAACTAAGGATGCGAACTTCTCAGGTGCAATCCCAGTGGAAACTCTTCCTACTCCAAGTATTAAGCAAAAGGATGTCTTGATTATAATTATTGTAGTCCAAGACTCATGGATAAGCCCAATTATGAAATATCTATGAGATGGTGAGCTTCCAAAAAATAAGTTAGAAGCATGACGTATGCGAGCTCGTTTAGCTAGGCATTGCATTATTGATAATGTGCTCTACAGAAGGGGCTTTTCAACTTTGTTACTTAGATACATAGACGGCCCTGAATGTGACATCATCCTTGAGGATATTCATGCTGGACATTGTGGAAACCATGCCAGGGGGCTATCCCTAGCACAAAAAGCACTCCAACAAGATTTTTTCTGGCCAACCATGAAGAAAGATGTAATCAACCTTGTTAAATATTGTGATAAATATCAGAGGTTCTCAAATTTCATTGAGTTCCTCCAGCTAGTCTTCAACATATGATCAGCCCGTGACCTTTTATGATATAGGGCATCAACTTGATCAGACCTCTTTCCATAGGTCACGGGAGTTGCAAACATGTAGTAGTTGCTATTGACTATTTTATGAAATGGGCTAAGGCAAAAGAACTGGCTGAGATCTCCTCTTCCAAGATCAAGAAATTTGTCTAAAGTAATATCATTTGTCAATTTGGGACCCCTTAGCGGATTGTGATGGATAACGGGACTCAGTTTACCAACGAGCAGTTTATCAATTTCTGTAGTGACCTTGGAATTGAAAAATGCTTTTCGACCGTAGGCCACCCTCAGGCCAATGGACAAGTTGAAGCTGTGAACAAGATCATCAAACAGATCTTGAAAACAAAGCTGGAGGCTAGGAAGGGAGCATGGGTAGATGAGCTGCTAAAAGTTCTATAGGCCTATAGAATCACAGCTCACAGTATTATTGGAGAGACTCCCTTCTTGATGGTTTACGTGTCTGAGGCGATAATACCTACAGAGCACGAGGTGACTTCACATTAGATAGCAACATTTGATTATAGAGAAAATAATCAGCTACTCGCTGCCAGTCTTGATCTTATTGAAAAACTACAGGACATGGCTTGCCTAAGAATAGCAACTTACCAGGGACGCATAGTAAGATACTATAATAAGAAGATTCAAACTTGAAGCTATAGACCAGGTGACCTCATGTTGTGACTCATCCTACTTGGAGCTTGAAAGCCCAGCAAAGGGACTTTGGGCCCAAATTGGAAAGGACCATATGTAATAAAAAGGAATCTGGGTAATGGATCATATTATTTGGCTGATATAAATGGAGTTGAGTTCCCTCGAGCATGGAATGCGACACATCTCCGACCATATTATTAATAAAAGCAGACTTGGCCTCATGAATTTGTAATATTCTTTAAGACAAGCTTGCAATTGTGGATGTCATTGATAACACTTTTGTTTTGACAAACCCCTCCTTTGCCCATACGGGGCTTGTCCCAACTCTAGGTATAGAGCTTACCATGGAGATAGGAATTCATTAAGTGTAAGAGGTTGGCCCAGTGAATTTCAACAAATATGAAGGCATCATGAAGCTTACTCTCGCGATGTTGCCACACAGCTTTGATAAGGAGGGAACTTCAATGGTTCCTGTCACCAGCATAGCTTCTGCTGTTGAGGTTCAAACTTCAACCCAAGCAATAGCTCTTTCCCAAAAGTCGGTTCCCAACTCATAGCTTGAGGTGATCGCTGTGACTGGAGCTGCCACCCCTTCTGAGCCTTTACTAAAAAACACAAGATGGACAAGGGGAAGAAGAAGATGGGTGCCTGTAAACAAGCTACACCTGAGGTTGAGGTCATAGAGTAATTCGTTAAGCCTAGCTCCAAGATGGAAAAGTACTGTAATGTCCTCATAAATAGTATTGATTCAATCCTGGGTTCCCGCAATAGGATTTTAGTGTTAGAATCAAAGAATTTCCCCATTGAGGGATTGGTGGACTATGTATCCCATCACGGCCTGGTGGTAAGTAGGGTTTCCTCACCCTAGCTTTTCATATCTTTCTTTGTAAACTAACTTGGTTGTTTAATTCTTTAAAACTTGCCTACAATAATGAAAATAGATAAGGAGCTCCAGGTTCAAGATAAGGAGAAGGTAGAACTCATGGACGAGCTGGCCATGGTTATTACTGAGGTGCTAGAGTTAAAGGAAAAGATTAAGAATGCTGAGGCCACCCTATCTTGTGAAATGGCGGACTGTGAGATTGTTATGTTGAACCTTGGCATTACAACCAATGAGTTGGCAAAGGCAAGGATAAATCTAGATATCACTCATGAACAAGCTAAGCGGGTAACACGATAGGCTCAAATCATGGAGGAGCGAGCTAGATCAACAGAGCAGCGAGCTGAGGTCACCTTGAAAGAATCAGAAGTGGCCAAAAGGGATGCTGTCTCAGGGACGAGGAGGTCATTAAGATCAAAGAGAAGACTGCCTCTTTGGTTGCGAAAATGGCAAAGAAGGCAGAGTCTAAGACTTGCTCCGCCTTCCTTTATACCTTGTGGTAGTATCATCCTGAGCTAGACTTTTTCTTCTTCAGTAAAGAAGCCCTTGCAGTTATGGAGCGCCACAAGAATAGAGCAACCAAAGTCGGTTCTTCCAAGAAGAGTGCGAAACCTGTGGTTAGAGCTCCTCCTACTGCGGATACTACTCAAAAAAAGAGTAGTTCACAGATCATAGACGCTGCTGCAGATCAAACGATGGATGTCCCCATTGCTTCTCTTACTAGTTCTTCTCCTCGTGAAAGCTCTACTTCTGCAGGCCTTGCCCCTTTAAGCTAGGACTTTTATAAATCTTTGTATTTATTTTCTAGGCTTTGTACGGACTTTACTTCTTTAAATGAATTTCTGTAATATTCTTGTTTACTCCCTTTTTTTTTACTCTATAATTGGCTATTCCATGAGCATGACTTTGTAAAATTTTGCAAGAATGAAGGCTCAATGAATGGTGATCTAGTTAACTTTTTGTCCCATACATTGTTTGCTTCTCGCACAAGACTTTATTGGAATTTTATTCAAAAAACAATCAAATATACACATAAAAATTTGGGGAACACTTACGTATGTTTCACATATTTGAGTAATTTACAAAATTTGGACTTTCACGGGTAATACGGGCGAAAGATGATTGGCATTCCAAGCTCGAGGGAATTCTATTCTATCCATATCTGCTA
This sequence comes from Saraca asoca, assembly GCA_026873985.1. Classification (NCBI taxonomy): domain Eukaryota; kingdom Viridiplantae; phylum Streptophyta; class Magnoliopsida; order Fabales; family Fabaceae; genus Saraca; species Saraca asoca. The sequence goes on from JANHAO010009453.1 coordinate 11,875, forward strand.
GATGATAAGCCCCATGACCAATGACTTCCTTAACAAGGTACAAGCCTTTCCAATTCAGCCCTAGGGTCCCCTCGTTAGCCTTGCGAGTGCCAGGGAGGATTAAGCGTAGAACAAGATTGTCATGTTTATAACTTCGAGCTCAAACCTTCCAATTGTAATACTATGTGACTAGCTGCTGATAGGTCATGACCCTGAGGTGAGCTCTCTTCCTTGTCTCTTTTACGAGGTCTAGATTCATTACGAGTAGTTGGTTGTTGGTCTTTAGATTAAAAGTGATCCTTCGCTATGATGCGACCTCAAGTTCTATCAAGATCATTGCTTCGAATCTATAGACCATAGGGAAGGGAGTTTCTCCTATAGCATTACAAGCTGTAGTCCTGTAAGCTCAGAGCACTTCTGGTAGTTCGTATGCCCATGCTCCCTTTTTAGCCTCTAATTTCATCTTCAAGATATGTTTGAGGAACTTGAGAAACTGCTCACTATTAAATTGAGTCCCATTATCAGTTACAATCTGTTGAGGAACTCCAAATCTACAAATGATATTATCCCATACAAATTTTTTGATCTTTGTAAAAGTGATCTCTACAAGCTTCCTCACCTCTGCCCATTTGGTAAAATTATCTATAGTTACCATCATGTGTTTACAATTTCCACGAGTAGTAGGGAGTAGTCTTATTAAGTCTATGCCCCAGATCGCAAAGGACCACAGGCTTACCATTTGCCGCAGGAAGGCCGACAGGCCTCATAGGATCTTCGTGAATCTTTGACACTTATTACACCTCTTGACGAGCTTGATCACATCCTATTTCATTGTGGGCTGGTAGAACCCTTGTTAGAGAGCCTTTTGAGCTAGAAACAGCCCTCTAGCAGGATTTCCACAATGGCCAGCGTGGAATTCTTCTAGGACAGTGTCACAATCGGGGCCATCAATGTACCTTAGAAATGGGGTTAAGAACCCTCTTTTGTACAGTACATCATCATGGATGCAATCTCTGGCCATGCGAACTTATAACTTTCAAACCATAAGCTTATCATCTGGCAATTTTTCACCTTGTAGATAATCCAGGATTGGATTCATCCAAGATCCCGATGCCCTGGAAATTATTATCATGACATTCTTCTGTTCTATGCTCGGGGACAGGAGGAACTCCACTGGGATCACCCCAAGTAATTAGCATCCTTGGTCATTGCAAGGAAAGCCAAAGCATCGGCATACACATTTTAGGCTCACGGTATCTGGTTGACCTCATAGTGCTAAAACAAACTTAATAGTTCTCAGACTTTCTGCAAGTAAGTGGTCATCTTTGAGTTTGGTATTCCTCTCACACATGGAAAATGACGAGCTTGGAATCATTAAAAATCTTTATTCTCTTGGCTCACACCTCTTTGGCTAGTTGCAGTCTGGCTAATAAGGCTTCATACTCAGCCTCATTGTTTATGGCTTAAAAGCCAAACCGTAGCTTACAGAGAACTTTGTGCCCCTCTAGGCTAATGAGGAGCACCCCTACCCTGGCCTTTTGTTCACTAGACAACTCATTGACGTAGAGTTCCTAACTTAGAGATTCCAGTGTCTCTATTTCCTCCTGCATGGGGGCTAATAAATTCTGCTATGAAATTCGCTAGAGCTTGCCCTTTAATTACTGACCTGGGTTTATATTCAACCTCAAACTGAGCTAGCTCAATCACCCATATGAGGAGGTATCCTGAGACATATATCTTCTGAAATACTTGTCTGAGGGAGAACTATATCAGCACTTCAATGTTGTGTGCTTGGAAATAGGATTATAGCTTTCATCAAGCAACTACAAGGTAGTAGGCAAGTTTCTCCATGGGCGAATACCTTTTCTCTAAGTCCAGTAGTCTTTTGCTCACATAGTAAATGGGAAATTGAGCTCCTCTTTCTTTTCTATTAGGGCCACGCTGAGGGAATGTTAGGACACCTCTAGATAGATAATTAACTTCTTACCCTCTTTTGGCTTTGATAAAAGGGGAGCTCTCCTGAGATAATATTTAAGCTATTAGAAGGCGTCCTCGCATTGTTGTGCCATTCAAACCTCTTTGCCTTCTTCAGGATGTCAAAAGAAAGGACACATATCAATCACCTTAGAGATGAATCTGGTCAGTGTCGTGACTTCGCCATTGAGGCTTTGTACGTCTTTAGGCCCATCGAGAAATCTCATGTGAATAAGGGCTTTGATTTTTTTAGGATTGTCCTTGATCCCTCTGTTGTTCACCATAAAACTGAGGAACTTTCCATAAGTGACCCCAAACATGCATTTATGAGGATTTAGCTTCATCCGATACTTCCTCAGGATTTGAAACATTTCCCGAGGTCACAGACATGGTGGGCGACTTGTTCAGACTTTACCAACATATTGTCCACGTACACCTCTATCATTTTTCTAATTTGATCCTTGAACATCATATTTACCAACCACTGATAAGTTACCCTGGCATTCTTTAGCCTGAAGGGCATCACTTTATAACAGTATAATCCATGGTCAGTGATGAATGAGGTATACTTTTCATCTTATGAAGCTATGGGAATCTGATTGTATCTTAAGTATGCATCCATAAAGCTAAGGAGATCCATGAACTAATCAATCCTCAGTAAGGGGAAGCTATCTTTTTGGCATGCCTTATTAAGGTCAATGAAGTCAATGCAAGTCCTCCACTTCTTATTTTTCTTCTTTATAAGAACGGGATTGGCTACCTAAGTAGAATAGTGAGCTTCCTGGATAAACTTGTTCACTAATAGTTTATCCACCTCCTCTCTTAGAGCCTCATATCATTTGGTGATAAATGGCTTTCACTTTTAGTGAGCTAGCTTATGGCAAGAATTGATGTTCAATCTATGTGACATGACCTTTGGATCAATCCCAATCATATCCTTATAGTTTCAGGCGAAGTCATCGATATTTGCTCTGAGGAATTCCATTAGCCCCATCTTCATGCCTAGAGACAAATTCTCGCCTAGCTTGAGGCATCTCTCTGGATCTGCCTCATTGACCCAAACATCTTTAAGTTCTTCTATTGGACCCATCGCTTTTTGAGCATCTACCTCACAAGGATCCAAGTCATAACTTATGCTAGTCAAGCTTGCAGGTCGCAATTTGCCTCTTAAAACCACATTAATCTTTCTTCTCCTTTCCCCCATTTTGACTGCATCCTTATAGCACTGTCTAGCCACATCTTGCTCTCCTCGCATGCATACAACTCCATTTGAGGTTGGAAATTTGATGGCAAGTGTTTTGGGTGATATGACCATATCCAGGTCATTCATTATTGGTCACCCCAATACCACATTGTATGCTAACAGAGAGTTGATAATTAAGAAGTTAGCCAAGGTAGTGGCTTGATGGCTTGAATCTCTAAGGGTGATAGAAGTTTGATTTGCCCCGCCAAGATTATTGCATCCCCCATGAAGTCGAAGAGAGGTTTTGGAGAAGGCTTGAGCTCATTAGGGCTGATGCCCATCTGATCGAAGCATTATCGGTACATCACATTCACCAAACTGCCTGTATCCACCATGATTCTCTACACATCTGTATTACTAATCTTGGCTTGAATGATCATAGCATTGTTATATGGAGAATGCACTTCTTGAGCATCCTCTCTAGTCAATGCAATGCATTCGGAGCTCGTCCTGGCTTTTTTGGCCGATCCACCAATTTCATCTTACCTTACGAATAGGACATGTCTCGCCTCTTGAACATATCACTTGTGTGACCTCCTTGAAGCTCCTGTGATATGCAGTCCACCATGAATGGTGAATATGGTCCTTACTGAGGGTGTCCCCTTATGTTCAAGAGTTTGTTGGCATTGGTGCTAAGATGGTTAATGAGACTGGAGGTCACTGTCCCAAGGGTCGCACCACATAATCCTTCAAGTGTCCTCTCTTGATGAGGTCTTCAATGGCATCTTTAAGCACTCAGTAATCTGAAGTATTATGCCCAACCTCGTTATGATAAGCATAAAACTTGTTCCTATCTCTTCGCCAAATAGGAGCTTTTATGGGCCTAAGTCTTCCAAAGTCCTCATTGTCCCTTTCCATCATGAAGATTCAATTTGGGGTGTCTGATAGGATATTGAAACTGTCATAGCAACCTTGGCACTAAGGTTGCTCACCCCTGACTTTCTTTGCGGCCTGATCATCTGATCCATCTTTTTAGCCACCTCTGTTGTTCCTGTTGTTACCTCTCTTCTTGCTCTGGTTAGAGCTATCTGATTTGTGTTTCTAGTTAGGCTTCTTTGGTCCAAAGGTTTCCTCCCACCTGATCTTTTTGGAGGCCCGTTCATAAAACTCACCCAGGTCTCTCACTAGGGATTTGTATATACTCTCGTACAACTTGCCATCCTTGCGGAGCCCAACTGAGATGGTTGTGAGGATGCTATCATCCGAGGGGTTTTCAACATTACTTACCTCGCATCTAAATCGAATGATATAATCTTTCAGGGACTCATCTCTTCATGGAAAGACAGTCATGAGGTGGCAGGATAACGCGAGCTACCTTTTTAGTGCCTTATATTAGGTAAGGAATCTCATCTGGCATTCCTTCCAACTATAGATGTTGCGAGCGGGTATGCTCCTAAGCCATGTATGGGGAATCTCCCCAAGTGTGGTAGGGAAGACACGACCCTTTACCAACGGATTGATGGTTTGGAGGTCCATTTGGACATTGAATGCATTCAAATGGTTGTATGGGTCACTGTCCTCATTGTATAGTGGGACGTTAAGTATCTTAAATCTTCAAGGAAGAGGTTTGGTTTCAAATTCCTTGGTGAAAGGTGACCTTTCCTCGTAATGGTCTTGACTATTGTGAGCTGCAGACCTTTATTCTAGTTTCTGGACCCTCTTTAACAGTTCTTCGATCATCGAGTCTGGAGTCTTTGATTGATGACTAACGTTTTGATGACCCTTACTATCCCCTTGATCGCAGGAGTGACGATTCAAAGTGTTGCGTCTTCTGCTATGCTTATAGTTCGGGGAGTGGTGATTTGATCTACATTCACGATCGATCTCGCTTGAGCTCCTTTCTCTGTAGGAGCTCTAATGCCACCGGTCATCCTCTTGTTTACCCTCATGAACCTGATTAACTTCAGATCTTGGTCATGAGTTGGATGAGTGGACAGAACTAGCTTATCAATGCTCCTCTCTAACGACTTTCTTTTATTGGGCTCCAAGTTACTTGTATCCCCCTCTAGGTGCAGCAACCTTTGCTTGCTTCTATGTACCCTGGGCTTATGCCTGAGTCAATATTCTTACCACATTGGCCAGCTCCCTCAGAGTATTTTCAAGTGCTTCATGACATTGGAACCATGCTTGAACTCCACTAGCATCAAAGGCAACAAGTTAATGGGAAGTAAATGGTGTCACACCAATAGTAGCACCTATTATTAGGGCTATCGAGATACCCGCCGTAGGGAAGGCTAAGCCTCTGGTCGATAATGTTTCTCCTTGTTGCTATATGTGACCACCAGGTTACCCAGCGATTGCACCATAACTTTTATTAGTCCTTCCTCTTGCCATTGCAGTTTGATAGTAGATCAAAGAAAATGAGAATGTAGTTGTAGGGGCCCTTCTTCTAGCACTAAGATGTTGACGGTAAAATCTGGTTTAGTGGATCCAAATTTTAGTCAATAGGAATAGTTCAGCAACACCCTAAACTATAGGAATATAATGCAAGTGAAAATGGGAAAATGAAAAGGAGGAGGAGGAGGAAGGACAATGAACATAGTATTTTATCATGGTTTAGCTAAAGCCAGTTTGGCCCCTATGTCCACGGTGACTCACTATTGAACGGTGGTTTCTCAGTGTGGTTCAGAGTTACAATCAAAGTTACAGCCACAGAGTTCTCTCATTGTTATAGTAGTCTCTACATGCAATTTCCCTTACGTCCTCGTCATAATGATCTCTTTCTTCTATTTATAGAAGTGGAAAAGGATACAAGTGCAATTTAATAGATAGCAAAATGAATATCTTCGCCGCATCATGCATTTAATGCTGGGCGTTGTCAATTAATGCTAGACAAATCATTGTCGGATTATAGATAGCTGATGTGTTGATTTTAGTGGCCGATCTGTTGATTGAGAATGCGTGCTTCCATTCGCTAACTGGACCTTTGTTCACATGTTTAGCTTGCTAGCTTGGTGACCTGAGGTTGCATTAAGTGACCTGAAGGCCATGCTGGTTGATCTCACTACATTCGTCCAGCAAATCTTCTCGAGGACAGTAGTGATGACGCGCTATGATTAGTGAACTGGAGTCCTGAGCTCATGCCCATTGAGCTAATATCTCTTTTAAGCGACCTTAGTTGCCTGGATGGTTTGGGCCTTTCCCAGTTAGACTTGTCTCTAGTTGGGTTTTGGCTAGCCTAATTTGTGATGTCTAGAAAATTCCCATAACACTATGCAAATCAATTCAATGAAAGACAACCCTTTCTTAATTAGCAAATGAAACAAAAATTCATATATAGAGATTAAAAGAAAACCAA